>VYZX01011232.1:510047-540822 GCA_013401335.1 Brachypteracias leptosomus | reverse complement strand
CCTCCCCTATCTCGTGTCCACTCTCGGCTGTGGATCCTGGTGGCTCCTCAGAACCGCAGCTGCTCCGTGCAGGGACTGACAAGGAGCCAGTGAAGCAGGGACCTGCTGGGCAAGGGTGGGTGGGTGAGGTCGGGTCACCATCTTCACCGGGCTGGTGGCACTGGGGCTGAGCTGCACTGGTTCTGTGCTGGTCTGGGTATTGTTCACCGGTATTTCGTGCAGCAGGATCCAGTGAAGGGCTGGGAACATCCCACAGTCACTGCTCTGGGCGGGTGGTGCTGGTGTGGGAGCTGCTCGGTGGGCCCGGGACAGGCGAGGGCCCTGGGGTCACCAGCAGCGTGACCCCGCGGAGGTCTCTGAACGGTGCCTCCCGCGGTGAGGGGACTGCCCAAGCATGGGAGCCTCACAGAACCACCAGCACCACCGGGTGCTGGGGCTGGCCCGGCCCGGCAGCGGTTCCCACCCACACAGACCGCGGGTTCCTGGGTAAACGTGTAAACTGTTGAGCAGGTGCCCGGGAATGCGTCACCGGGAGCCGCATGGACACGAGCTGCCCGGTTGTGGGTTTTTTTCCCACAAAAACCCACGTCGGGATGGGCCCCGACAGGAGGCGCCCCGACCCACGGAACCCTGCCCGCCCCGGGAGGAGCCCCCGCCGCCTCCCGGGGCCCACGGGAGCTTCTACCGGGACACCCCGGCACAACGGGCACCGAGAAACGGCCTTCACCGGGCCCCGTGCTCCCCAGGCGCGGCCGTTGCCGTGTCCGCGGCCGCTCGCCCCAGGAGGACCAGGCCGTGCCGCCAACGGCCACTGCGAGCACGCGCTCCGCGCTTCCGGTGTCGGCCCCGCCCCTCCCGGTGGGGGGCGTGTCCCCGGCGGGGTGGGCGGGGCGCTCCCATGGTGCCCCGCGGCGGGCGGCGTGGATTTTAAATCCTCCGGACCAATCAGGAGCCGCCGCGGGCGCGTAACGTTCCCGGGGCCGCGTTTGAATCGGGGCAGCGCCCGCCGCCCATCGCGCCCGCTCCCGCTGCTCGCTTCCCTCCGGCCCGTCCTGTCCCTTCCCCCTCCGGCTCCCAGCACCGGCCCAACATGAGCGCGGCGGCCGGGAAGGCGGCGGCCCCGNCCGCAGCCTCGCCCACCGGCACGTCGTGGGCTTCCACGGCTTCTTCGAGGACGCCGACTTCGTCTACGTGGTGCTGGAGCTCTGCCGCCGCAGGGTGAGGGGCTGGGGATGGGGGCGGCGGGACCCGCCGGGGCGGGGGGTGTCGGTGTTTCCCTAGTATTGACCGTCCCCCGGTCCCGGGTCTCTCCCGCAGTCGCTGCTGGAGCTGCACAAGCGGCGGAAGGCGCTGAGCGAGCCCGAGGTGCGGTACTACCTGCGACAGACCATCCTGGGCTGCCAGTACCTGCACAGCCACCGCGTCATCCACCGAGACCTCAAGCTGGGCAACCTCTTCCTCAGCGATGACATGGAGGTCAAGATCGGTAGGTGTCCGTGGGGGGGTGTCCCTGCTCATGATGGGGACCCCAGCCCCGGGGACTGACCATGTGGGACATCTCCAGTCACTCCTCATCGGCACATCTCTCCCAGGTGACTTTGGCCTGGCCACCAAGGTGGAGTATGATGGCGAGCGCAAGAAGACCCTGTGTGGGACCCCCAATTACATCGCCCCGGAGGTGCTGGGCAAGAAGGGGCACAGCTTCGAGGTGGACATCTGGTCCCTCGGCTGCATCATGTGAGTATGCACATGTCTGCAGCATGGCTCTCGAGGTGCTTCCCAAAAGCCCACACATCCCTGCTGGAACTTTCCCCAGAGGTTCCCCAGCCCTCTCAGGGGGCAGGAGCCAGGCCCAGCACAATCAGGTGCCTGCTCTGCTGCATCTCCAGTGCCAAGGGTGATCCCTCTGCCAGGAAGGTCCCAGGGCATGCTTAGGATGGGATCATTCTGCACACAAGTCTTCCTTGTGAAGTGCCTCATTCAAACCTGACGCCCCTTTCTCTGTGAACTTGCAGGTACACTCTGCTGGTGGGGAAACCCCCTTTTGAAACATCTTGTCTAAAAGAGACGTACATCCGGATCAAGAAGAACGAGTACACCATCCCCAAGGTACGTGCTTCCCTCAGCAGGGCTGGGGCAGCCTCTGCTGCACCCTGCTGCTTCTGGGAGCTCTCACATGATGGTGAAATGGTTCCTATTGCAGTGGGCTAGGAAGGGGATGTCTCGGCCTGTGGTGGAACCTGTAGGGCCAGCAAAAATCTGAACTGGGCAGCTGGGACGTGCAGTTAAATGGACGTGCTCAGGTCCATGAGGTCTGGGCCAGTCCCCAGCTCATCCCGCTGCTGTTGATTTGGTTGTGCTGAAGCCCGTTGACTTTAGGCTTTGTTGCCAGGAGACAGCTTAGGAGTTCTGCCCCAGGCAGAACCTCCCCCAGCTTGTACATCCAATTTCCCCTCACCTGTGAGCCCTGCCTGTCTCCTCCCAGCACATCAACCCCGTAGCTGCTAACCTCATCCAGAAGATGCTGAGGTCTGACCCCGCCACCCGCCCCACCATCGACGAGCTGCTCAACGACGAGTTCTTCACCTCGGGCTACACCCCCAGCCGCCTGCCCCCCAGCTGCCTCACCGTGGCCCCCAGGTTCTCCATCGCTCCCAGCGGGATGGAGCTCAACGGGAGGAAGCCCCTGACTGCCCTCAACAAAGGTGAGAGACAGTGTCACTGCAGGGCTGGGTGAGAGCCTCTTTTCTTGTGAGAACCTGGAGCATTTTGTGAGTGAGAGAGGGATCTCCTCATCTCTTCACCCCTCACCCAGAACCAAAGCAGGGAGGAATCACAGGATCATAGAATTGTCAGGGTTGGAAGGGACCTTAAAGATCATCTAGTTCCACCCACCTGCTATGGCAGGGACACCTCCCACTAGAGCTGGTTGCTCAGAGCCCCATCCAACCTGGCCTGGCTGTAACTATATGGTATATAAGGTGTCTCCTCTAGCTGGGGTAGAAGGCAGCTCTGGTGCCTTTGGAAACCTGCTCCCTGGTCACACCTCCACACTCTCTCCCCTCTCCAGGACCAGACAGCCCCGCACTAGAGAACGTTCCTGAGAAGGAGGATGCAGGGGGGCTGCGGGAGCTGGGGGACGCTGTCGACGGCCACTTGGCCGACATGTTACAGCAGCTGACTGCAGTCAACTCTGCCAAGCCCTCTGAGAGGGTGGCTGTGAGACAAGGTGAGTCTGGGGACAGGCACTGGCCTCCCCTTTCACTCTGAAGTGTGGGACCAGTTGGCCTCCATCTCAAACTGGAAGGCTGAGGAACACTTCCTGCTTACCTTCCTCTTGGCCTTGCTGGGGTGCACAGGGTGCTGTGAAATGTCTTCTAACAACTCTTCTCCTCTTTGCAGAAGAAGCTGAGGACCCAGCCTGCATCCCCATCTTCTGGGTTAGCAAATGGGTGGACTACTCAGATAAATATGGCCTAGGTAAGTCCATGGGGACAACACCACCTCAGCCTTTCCCAGCCTCTGAGGAGGCCGGGGGAAGCTCAAAGAGGAGACTCTTTAGACCTGTCAGGGAACCCCAAGATGAACCTTCTGCTGTTGCATTTCATGCAACTGGTGGTCCCCTGCATTTGAAGGTCTAACAGGCTCCTTCTGAACCAGGTTACCAGCTGTGTGACAACAGTGTTGGGGTGCTTTTCAATGACTCCACCCGCCTCATCATGTACAACGACGGGGACAGCTTGCAGTACATCGAGCAGAACAGCACCGAGTCCTACTTCACTGTCAGGTCCTACCCCTCTGCCCTCAACAAGAAGGTCAGTCCTGGGACAGGAGCTCTTGCGGGGGGGTGGCAGCTCCTGATGAGACTTTTACCAGCCTCATGGGCATTGGTAGGGTGGGTTCTAGGGAAAAACATCTCTAGATTGGGGGCATTAGTGTGCTGCAGGCCTGCTCTTGGCTGGTGAAAGGTGGTGCCAAGGACACTGAAATTAACCAAAAAAGTTACTTTCTAGTTGAGACTTAAAGAATCATAGAATGGTTTGGGTTGGAAGGGACCTCTAAAGGTCTAGTCCAACCCCTCTATAATAAGCAGGGACATCTCTAACTAGGTCAAGGTTTCTCAGAGCCTGACCTTGAATGTTTCCAGGGATGGGGCCTCCACCACCTCTCTGGGCAACCTCTTCCAGGTTGAGCACCTTCACAGAAAGGAGTGCTCACAAAACTTTATGTCCAAAGTGATTCTTCAGTATCACAGACAGAGTTAACCCAGTGTGAGAACTTGCACAGTCTGTGCAGTGACATCTCAAGCTCTGAAGGACGGGGGGAGGCTCTGGGACCTATACAGGACTCAGCCTGTCCCTCACCCCCCTCTCTGCAGATAACACTATTGAAATACTTCCGGAACTACATGAGTGAGCACTTGCTGAAGGCAGGAGCCAACATCACACCACGGGAAGGGGACGAGCTGGCCCGGCTGCCCTACCTGTGCACGTGGTTCCGCACCCGCAGCGCCATCATCCTGCACCTCAGCAACGGCACCGTGCAGATCAACTTCTTCCAGGTGAGCTCCTGCCCAGGGCTGCAGCTCCTGCTGCCCAACTAGCCCAGCAGAACCCAAGCTGGGACTGCCCAGGGAGATGAGCACTGGGAGCTCCTCGCTCCCCTTGCTGCTACCAGCCACCCAGATGCCCCTCGCTTGCCAAGGGGCTGAGCCCTGCAGCAGGGTGGAGGCTGCTGCACCATCTTAGGTGTCCAGATGGGTTTGTTCCCTTTGCTGTGACCTCTGCATGAACATGAATCATAGAATCAATTGTCAGGGTTGGAAGGGACCTTAAAGATCATCTAGTTCCAACAGCTCCCACTAGAGCAGGTTACTCAGAGCCCCATCCAGCCTGGCCTTAAAAATTTCCAGGGATGGGGCTTCCACCACCTCTCTGGGCAAACCCTCATGGTGAAGAACTTTTTCCAAACATCTAATCTGAATCCACCCACCTCTAGTTTTGATCCATAACACGGTGCTCTGTCAGCGTGGGGCTGAGGTGCCCCAACCTCCCCGAGACGGGTCCTCCTGAGGAGCGAGCGTAGCGCTGGAGGTGACACTGTGTTCCCTCCCCACAGGACCACACCAAAGTCATCCTGTGCCCCCTGATGGCTGCTGTCACCTACATCGATGAGAAACGGGACTTCCGCACGTACAAGCTGAGCCTGATCGAGGAGCACGGGTGCTGCAAGGAGCTGGCCAGCCGCCTGCGCTACGCCCGCACCATGGTGGAGAAGCTCCTCAGCTCAAAGTCTGGCTCAGCCCGCCTCAAACCCTCGGCTTAGACCTTCTCCTCCATGGACTCGACCCCCTGCGTGTGCTGAGCTGCCCCAGCTGTGGATGGTGAGGTCTGGCAGCGCCCATCCCTGCACAGGAACCTGCTGTGGCACAGCTGGGCTCCCACTCCTGGCGCCGTCTGGTGCTGTGGGCACGGCCTTGGTCACTCTGACTGGTACCCAAAGGTTCATTGCTCCCCACTCCTATTTTTAAATTGCATATCTAGTACTTTTTTCTAACCTCCAAAAGCCTGACTCAAAAACCAAGCCTCTTGTCTGGGGCTCCTGGGCCTTCCCTGGAGAGAGCAAAGCGTGGGGAGAGCAGAACTATCATGTAAGTTATTTGTACATGTCTGTGCTGGTGCTCTAGGCTTTTGTTTCCTCTTCTAGACATTCAGGTAAGATATTTAACAGGCCCAGGGTGAGACTGAGCAATCAGCCTTTTAATACTGAAACTCATCTATAGGAAACTTAAAACTTTTTTTGTATATTGCATTACTTGATTAAAGATTGTTCTCTGCAGCATCCAGCCTCTTGTGGTTCCCTTGGGCTTGCTGCGAGGCAGGGAGCAGCACCTTGTCTGTGGCCTCTCCTCTGATTGAAGAGGAGGTGGGTTTTCTCCCACCACTGCTCATGGTCAGCACCTACTGGTGCTCTCAGGCCAGTTTCAAGCAGGACAAGCTTTTTAGTTCTATTTTTTTCTGTAAAAAATGCTCTAGGCCATACAGCATTCTGAAAATCAACCACGTACAAACCCCTTGTTCCCTGGGTAGCAAAATCCCCCACCCCAGCACAAAGTTATTGCTGTTCTGGAGAGGAACCCTTGTCCAGGGGCTCCACCTGCTCCCAGGCTGCCCGTGGACCCTGTGGGTGCTGCACTTGGAGCCCAGCTCCTATGAAATCCATGCCCAGAACACCCCTGGGACACTGGAGAGATGGTGGGAGCTGCCCAAAAGGGAGAAAACCACCTTCTCAGCCCAGCTGAGATTAAAAACTTCATTCTCAGAATCATGCTGGAGGCTCCAGACCTCCCTTGGGCTGAGCCCTCAGCAGCCCTGATGTCAAGAGCAGGTCAGGGCCCTGGGATGGCTGCTCAAAGCTGCTCGGCTCTGCCTTGACCGGGCTGGAGGAGCAGCTCCAGTGTCAAGACTGGATCAGTCCTGGTTGGACACGCTCAAGGAGCTGCTTTTCCAGGCTGCAGCACAGGAGGATGCACAGGATGAAGCTCCTGGATGCCCAGTGAGCACCCAGCCTGGCATTGCTGTGCCAGCTGCCCTCGGGACAATCCAACACTCATTTTCATCTTTTCAAAGCACCACGTCCACCACAGAGGTTACTTTGGTCTCACCACAAACGCCTCCAGGCTGCTGGGTCTGACTGAGCATTTGCAAAGGTGGGTGCCTAGGGAGTCTTTCAAGCTCAGGAGACCCCAGATGAGAGCCCAGTGCCACCCTCTGCTCTCCTCTTCTGGACCGTGCTGCTCCTGAGCCACGTGTACACTGGGTGACCAGCCTGTCCTGGGGTCCCACCTTGTCCCGGGGAGGGGGAGAAGGATCCCAGAGAGCCCTGGGGGCTGCTCATGACTCTGGAAGCTGTGGCTGTTGGTATGGGCAGGGAGGAGTGGCCACAGGTGCCATCCTGGTGTGTGTGCCCCTCACTCACCATCACCTCCAGGTCCCTGGCAGTAGTAGGGCTGGAAGAGCCGCTCGTGGGCACAGCCCCTCATGGCCCTGTGTGTGTGCAGCAGCAGCCGGGGGAATCTGGAGGTGAAGTACTGGACAAAACCCTCAGGCACGGAGCCCAGGGCCTCCCTCACATCAGCTGGCAGCTCGTGGTAGTGATGCTTCTGCAGGAGAGAGGGTGGGTGAGCTGGGGAGGGGTGGTGGGGCACACGGGGGGAGCTGGGGAGGTCCTACCTTGTTCCTCATGGCCCGCAGGAGGTCACGCACGGAGCCCCCCTTGTAGGTGCGGAACTTCCTCAGGTCTGGGGAGAGCAGGAGAGATGCTGAGGGAGGTGGGATGAGCCCCCATGGTGCCAGCACCATCCCAAGAGCATGGTGAGCACCACAGCCTGTGGCAAACCCGGGCACTGCTGCTCTGCCCTCCTGAGCAAGGGTTGGCATGTTTACCCACCCTGGGTATGAGTAGGTGCCTCCTGCCCAGTAAATGCACCAGACCCAGGAGCCCCAGTCCCTGCCCAGCTCTGGGTGGGAGGCAGCAGCAGGGTCCCCCTCTGCTCACCTATCTGCAGAGGGAGGGAGATGTGCATCCTCCAGTTGGTCCTCACCACTGGCCGGCCCCCCAGCTCCAGGGCAGAGATGAGGGGTCCCTCAGGGGGCTCCTTCTCCACACGGTCACTGACATCCTGAGTGCACAAGAGCAGGGTGGTCACTGCACTGCCCTCGCCCTGTGCCAGCCCATCCACTGCCAGGGAACAGAGCTGGCACCGAGGGAGGATGAAGAGGGTTTGTCCCTGACCTTAAACCCAGGGACCTCCCTCATCCCTTGCAAAGCAGCTCACACTGAGCACACTGACCCAAACAGGGGTGTTTCCAGCAGTTGTCTCTCTGAGCATGCCCGTGTTCACCTGCTCACCTGGAAGAACTGCAGTTGCTTCTCCTGGCTCCAGAAAAAGGGGTGCCCAAGGACCATGGGGGCCGAGGGCCGGCGCTGGGGCTCGGGGCTGAGCATGGCCACGATCAGCTCTCGTGCGACGAGCTTGTCTGGGGGGGAAACAGCAGAGAGAAGTCATCCCCTGGGGAGGGCTGGGAGCTGCACCCCTGGGCTCTGGGCTTCCCTGGGGAAGGGTCTCACCATGAGCTTCTTCCTGCAGGCAGCTCAGCTGGTAGGAGCCAGCCAAGATGTTGGCCTGTCGCCGCAGGCTGTCCCCAAACGGGTGCTGTCCCCCGGACACCACGTAGTAGAAGATGCAGCCAGCTGAGAAGATGTCCACGGCACACGTCTGCAAAACAGCACGGGGCAGATGGGACCCTCGCAGGGGAAAGTTTCTGCCTCAGAGCTGGGTTAATGGTTGGACTCGATCTTAAAGGCCTCTTCCAACCAAAAGGGCTCAAGGAGGACCCCAGGCAAGGGAGGGGGTTGCAGCTCACTAACGGGGTTCTCCTTGGGGGCCTCCTGCAGCAGCTCGGGCGCCATCCATCCCTCGGTGCCAGGGATGCCAGAGTGGAGGCTGAAGCTCTGCCGTCCCCCCTGCAGCTTCTTGCAGAGCCCGAAGTCGGAGATGACGGCTCGGATCTGCCCGTGGCGGTTGGGGACAGAGATGAGGATGTTACAGGGCTTCAGGTCACGGTGCACTGGAAGGGAGGGCACGGTGTGAGCTGGCAGGGCTGGGAGCAGTGCTGGGAGCAGGGCAGTGCCCACCCCCTGCCCGCTCACCGATGCTGAGGGAGTGGAGGTGTGCCAGCCCCGCCGTGGTCTGGCGCAGCACAGACACGGGGCTCAGGCTGCGCCGGTCGAACCCAGGGCTCTCCACGTACTGCAGAGGGAGAAAGAGATGGACAGAGGTCTGAGTAACTGGGCACAGGAGGCAAGGCTGGCTGGGAGAGTCTCCTGGCTGGGCTGGCAGAGTGGAAGGAGACAAGCGCCTGCAGAGCTTGTGCCCCAGGCTTGCCACATCCAGGTCTACCAGCATCTATTCCTCTAACTTGTGTCCTTGGACCTCCACAGCTTCAGCAGCACTCCTGCTTGGCAGTGGTAAGAGGATGCTTCTCCTCCACCATGCTGAGTCTTTTCCCAGCACAGGAACAACTGTCCTGACCAGTTCCAGGGCTTGGAGCTGCCCTGTCCCTCTGGGGAGGACAAATCAGCAGGAGAACAGGGCTTGGCTGACACAGGATTGCTCCTGGCTTCTCAGCCTCTCCAAAGCAGCCTGGCCATGCCTGATCCCACCTCAGACAGCTGGGACACAGGTTTGGAGCAGGGCTGTTTATCCATGGCCAGGCAGGAACCCCAAAGAGGGCTTCAAACACTGGGCAGCTCCCATGGGAGCACTGCAGGACCTCCCCAGCAGTACAGAGCTGCAAACATGGGGATGGGACCATCTAGGGATGATGGAGAACCCCCCAGCAGCATCCCCAGGGCCAGGCTCACCTCCTGCAGCGTGGCGGAGCAGAGCTCGATGGCGATGTAGTGGAACTGCTTGTCCCTCTCGGTGCAGAAGTAGCGCACGACGTGGGGGTGCTCGTCCGACTCCCGCAGCAGCTGCACCTCACGGTCCACCAGGTGGAAACACTCGGGCAGGAGCCGCTTCACGGCCACCTTCCGGCCATCAAACTGTCCCCTGCGTGGAGAGGAGATGGGTTTGATGAGGAGTGGCAACCCTCTCTCCAAGTCCACCAGCCAGGGAAGGAGCTGCTTTGGTGCTGTCCTTGTGGCTCCCAGGAGAATGAGGGCAGGTACCCACCTGAAGACAAAGGTTCCTCCAGCTCCATGTCCCAGCACATCCTTGGGGTTAAAAGAAACTTTCCCAACTACAACGACATCTGGTTCTGCATCTGCAGAGGAAAAGAGAGAGCCATCCATCAGCCTGTGAGCCTCAGTCCTACATGGAGGACATCCAGATCTTTAACCACCTACCCCTACTTTTGCACTTGCTTTTGCAGCCCATGTTTATCCAGGAGCAGTTTATCCACATTTAACCATCAGCAGATCGCCCACCTCAGCTGGGCTGGGGCATCTCTGCTCCAGCTTTGGGTGACAACAGCCACAGACAGAGTCCACCCTGCCCGTTCCCACCTGCACACACCTTCAGCAGCCACTGGGACAGCTGGATCCAGGTTGGCCACCCCATTAGCCAGGTCCTTCAGGTGGGCTGAGGAGCTGGAGCTTGGTGAGGGCTGTGATGTGTTCATCTGGCTCAGCCCTGGCTCCCCAGGCTCTGCAGGGACACCCTCCTCGGAGACCCGGCCCGGGAGCAGCATCTCCTGCTGCTGCTGCTGCAGGAGATGGATCTGCTCCTCCAGCCGCTGCTGCTGCACCATGTGCTGCTCCTGCAGCTTCTGCAACACGAACACGGGGGGTCAGGAGAGCTGGTGCCCACTGCCCCTTGCCCTGGCACTGGGCACCACTGACAAGAGTCTGGCCCCATCCTCTTGCCCCCACCCTTAAGCTATTGATCTGCAGCAGGCACTGGGCTCCTCCAGCAGCCACCACTCACCGTGATCAGGAGGAACAGGATCCCCCCGCCCAGCAGAGCTGTGCCAACACCAGCCAGCAGCAGGTCCCAGGTGCCAGCCTCAGGGTAGACCTCCATGGGCTCCGATGTGGGGTCTGGCTGGGAGAGCCCCTCCCTGCGGACAGCCGGCTCCTCGGGGCCGCTCGGGGCCAGGAACTGCAACACACCAGAGGGACAGACCTCTGGGCACCCAGGTTTGGGACCCCTTCCCCCTGCCACCCCACTGCCCAGCCCCTTCAGTGACCCAGCGTTGCCCAAGGTGCCCCCAGTGCAGAGGTGGGACCCAGGGGAGCTCCAGCACTCACGTCATCGAACACGGTCCTGGCAGGAGGAGCCCTGGGGATGATGGTTTCCGTGGTCTTCCTCAGGTTCTCCGGGAAGGCTCGCAGCATCGTGGTGTGGACCACGGGGGGCAGCTCGTGGTGCCCTGCAGTGGGAGAACAGAGACAACCATCAGCTGTTCTCTGGTCACAGCATGTCCCTCATCTCCCTGGTGCCAGCGTGGGCTTGCCAGACAGCTCTGGTTCTGCTGGAGAAGGGGTCTAGCTTCTCATGGGACACAAGAACCATCACGGCTACAACCTGCTGGAGAGAGGGACCTGGAGCAACAGCAGCCAGTGGAGAAAGGCAGAGGACAAGCTCAGGTTGCCTACCCTACATGAAAACCCATGTCCTGGGGAGGTGCCCACCTATGAGGAGCCACTGGTTGCGCAGGGAGGTGATGCTGTCCTGGGGGTACTTGACGTGGGTGCTGGGCGTGATCTCGCACTCCCCGGACTCTCTCATGGTCACGTCATCGGTGGTGGGGCCGTCGATCCTGGCCAGCGTGATGCCCTGTGGCTGAGGGCCAGCAGCTCATGGGGCACCGCGCAGCCAGGATGCGTGCCCACCATGGCTCAGGGGGCAGGGGGGAGACTCACCACCAGAGCCACGCTGCCGTGCACCAGGGAGGTCAGGGCATAGAAGCTGGCTGCGTATTTCCCCACATAGAGAGCTGGCCTGCAAGGCAGGGACAAGCATCAGCCTTCTACCCACCATGGATCGGGGTGGCTGAGCACGGGCAATGCCAATGCCACCATCTGCCATGGCACAGGAACCACGTACAGCAGCTGGGTCTTGGTGGCAGCAAAGTCCTTCACGGCCTGGTAGCTCCACTTGAGGAGGGGGATGTCCTGGGAGTGGAAGGTGAGGTAGCGCAGGGTCTCCATGGCCAGGTTGAGGTGGGGGACGCGGCGGAGGCTGTCCTGGTGCCACAGGTAGATGCCAACCACGGGCGAGCCGTAGTTCTGTGCCCACAGGACCTCCCCACTCTCCTTGTCCAGTGTCACCACCAGCCCGTCCCCGCTCGAGGCGAAGTGTGCCATCTCTAGGCAGAGACAGAGGGGGCGCCATGCAGGGGCTGGCTGGGGGGTTGTCCCCTCTGCCCCCCCTTCAGCCCTGTCTCCATCCATGGGCACAGCCGAGACCTGCAAGCCAGGGCAGCATCACCCCAGGCTGGGTCCCACTGCAGCAGGGTGCTGGGGGAGCTCATTCCAGTGACTCCCACAGCTCCCGTGGCTTCCACAGCTCCCGTGTCTCCCGTGGGCACTCACTGTAGTGGAGGGACTCGTCACAGAGCGGTGCAGAGTAGTCGGAGAAGGTGGCGTTCCAGCGCAGCTCCCGTGACTTGGTGTCGTACATGGTGATGACGTACTCTGGGCATGGGAACAGACACCAGGTCACTGCCCAGCACCTCGTTCCTGGACCAGATGGATGGACAGACAGACGGGGAGCAGGGCTGGCTTACGGGTACGGCCGATGTAGAGCAGGGGGCTCGACGGGCACAGCCCATCCCAGGCTTCTGTCGAGAGCGTGGTCTGCTTCTCTCCTGACTTGGGGTCCACGATGAACCAGGTGTCCTGCTTCTTCCCTGGGAGTGAAAACACACCTTCCATAAGTCTCCTCAGTCCTGCTGTCCGTCCATGGGAGGTCCCCTCCCCAGTCTCCCCATACCAGTGTAGAGGACACCATCTGAGCTGCGGCACGGCGACGACTGCACCAGCTCCGGGATGGTGAACGGCAGCTTCTGCAACACAGACACAGCGTGCTGGAGGGGCCCCAGCTACCACTCGATGACACCTTCCAGGTGCCAAGGACAAGCTGGAGCGACCAAAGGTCCCGCTCGCCCTATCCAGCGGGTCCTCCTGGTCCTCCAGCCTGTGACCCCCGGGGTGTGGGTGGGTGGGATGCCTGTAGCCCCACTGACCATCAAGCCTTCCTTGTTTTTCCCTCCCAGGATATAGAGGCTGCCATCATTGGGGTCTGGAAGGAATGCTGGTCTGGAAAGGAGGAGAGAGGTGGGTGAACCATGAGTTGCCCCTGCCCTGGGCACACCCCGAGGGCTGCTCTAAAGAAACCCCTTCATTTCTTCAACATTCCCCATCCTGGCTGTGAGTCTGTTGGTTCATCTGGGCAAAAAGGCTCCTGCCCAGCACAGGACACCCCTGCCCAGCACAGGACACCCCTGCCCAGCACAGGACACCCCTGCCCACGGGGCCCACACTCACTCTGCCACATAAACCGGCACCTGCAGGATGGGATCTGGAAAGGAGAGCAGAAGGTGACGTCAGCAGCCTTGCCCCACCAGCAGGGACAACGTGGCAATGTTTACACAGCCCCGCGCTGCCCAGCCCAGCCCTGCACCTTATTTGCATTTCAGACCCAGAATATACCCAGAACAGACCCAGAATAGCAGGCTCTGCCCCCACCCTGATGCTCTGCTCCGTGCTGGGGCTGGAGCTGCAGCTGTGGCAGCGTCCCCAGGGGTGAGGAACCACCAGCCCAGAGCACCACCAGCAGCAGCCAGGCTGGGGGGTTCATCCAGTGAGCCACACCCCAGGGAGCTACTCACCATCCTTCAGGGTCCACTTGATGTCCCCAGTGCTCTTACTCACTGCGTGGAGGTTCCCATCCAGCGTGGAGATGAAGAGCAGCGATTCTGGGACAGTCACAGCACCACCTTTGAGGCACTATGGGCAGAAACATCATCCTCAGAGAGCAGGGCCAGGCTTGGGGACGAGCCCCCACATCCTGGGACAGCTCAACAGCCCCTCGGCACCCAGCACACCAGAGCCACAAGGTCCCTTCTCGTCCCCAGCGAGGCAAGACTGGGAGGAGAAATAATTCGTTTCTTTGCACAGTTTATTAAACCTGCTTGTTCCTCCAGCTCCACCTGGGCAGGTCACCCACTGACATGTTTCAGACACCCATGGCACCAAGCCCTGGCACCCAGGCCGCTGTGCTGGCAGCGAGTGGCACCCACAGTGCCCAGCTCCTGTTTGTACCAGTCCATCTCACCAGTGCAGCCCCCGGGATGAGTCGTTCCCAGACTCAGCTCCTGGTGCCTCTCTAGAGGCGACACAAACAGCCCAACCACCAGCTCCTTCCACAAACGAACGAGTCGGGTGACTTTCCACGCCAGAGATGCAATTAATGCTCGACCAGGCCTTCAAAGATCTCAGGCATGCTGACATTGAGGGAGTAATTGCAAATTCAGGCTGGAAAGAGGAGCTGCTGCTTCCGTGTACAGCCAGTGCCAGCTCAGCCAGTGCCACACATGCCAGCCTTGCCCCGTCTGCAAACAGGGAGCAGCC
Source organism: Brachypteracias leptosomus (assembly GCA_013401335.1). Taxonomy (NCBI): domain Eukaryota; kingdom Metazoa; phylum Chordata; class Aves; order Coraciiformes; family Brachypteraciidae; genus Brachypteracias; species Brachypteracias leptosomus. The sequence goes on along the minus strand of VYZX01011232.1, from coordinate 526,680 downwards.
GACAGCGCGGGGACCCAGATGGCTTCAGGCAGAGGCAGGGCTGGTGTGGCCATTCCTGATGCCAGAGCAGTGCCCATCCCCGATGCCAGAGCAGTGCCCAGGCTCTCCGCTGGCTGCCACGCAGAAGCTGATCAAACAAGGTGCTGTCCTGGTCACCCCATCCCTTGGGCCTCCCTTGGGCACAGGATGCTGGTGCTTGGGCAGCCCCCTCCCTGCATCCCCCCTGCTCTGTACCAGCTCCTGGGGACCCAGATGGAAAAGCAAGGACCAGCCAACAGCCTGTGCCAAGATGCTGTGGGCTCGCTGTGAGGATGAGGAGCTCTTGTGGCATGGCCACCTGCACAGGGGAAACCAAACGGAGCCCTCCCAGCTGGCCGAGCTACAGCAGGCTCTGCTTTCCCCCCCAGAGTCTACAGTTCCTGTCCTCTCTTGTGCAACTACCTTATTTTTGGTGACAGGGCACCCAAAGGCCAGGCTACCCTGCTCCCCACACACCACCACGGGCAGAGCTGGGAGTGCTGGGCACTCAGGAGCTGCCACCCTCTGCTCTGTCCTAGCCCAGAGCGTGTCTGTTGTTCCCACGGGATGCCCACAGGACTCCCGAGGATCCCACCACACCAGGCTGGAGCCTGGAACTCTGCCAGGGGCTGCAGCTGCTTTTCTGAGCAGAGATGAACAACCCCACTCTGGGCACTCGTGGGGACCCGCAAATCCCACCTGCAAAGAGCCAGGACGTGCAAAACCCACCCATAAGGAGCCGGGACCCGCAGCAAATCCCACCCGCACAGCTCCGGGACCCGCAAATCCCACCTGCAAAGAGTCGGCACCTACTTCTCTCACCTGCAAAGAGCCGGGACCCGCAAAACCTACCCGGAAAGAGTTGGGACTCGCAAATCCCACCTGCAAAGAGCCAGGATGCGCAAACCCCACCCGTAAAGAGCCAGGACCTGCAACAAATCCCACCCGCGCAGCTCCGGGAGCTGTAAATCCCACCCGCAAAGAGCCGGGACCCACAAATCCCACCCGCACGGCTCCGGGACCCGCATCTCCCCCCAACCCCCGGGGGTGCCGCGGCCGTACCTGTGCCGGGAGCGGGAGCAGCAGCAGCAGGAACAGCTCCCGGAGCAGCCGGAGCGGGGGCAGCAGCAGCCCCCGGAGCAGCCCCGCGGCGGGGCCGCCCATGTCCCGGACACCGGGGCCGCAGCGCGCAGGGGCTGGTCCGGGCCGTGAGTCAGCGGGGCCGGGGCGGATCCAGGATGCGGTTCCTGCCCCTCCCAGCCCCGCTCAGCGCCGGGAGGGGCAGGGGCTGTCCCCCCGGTCCCGCTCCAGGGGCACCCGGAGCCGTCCCCTCGCGTTCCGTGCCCCGTTCCCGGAGCTCCTCCTTACCCCAGCCCGCTGGGAACGGGTTTTAGCGCCGTTCCAAGGCAGAGCGGGGCGCTGGTGAGAGACAAACTGGGCTGGAAAGGGATTTTCAGCAGGATCCACCCCCCTCCAATTGTTAAATTGCCCCTCCCGCTCAGGGCACACCTGGATAGTGTTGAATTTGCTGATTTGTACCCGTAGCCGAGATTTTGAGCTGTGTTTCAGGGATAATGCTACTGATCTACGTCGGACTTTCGGGGTTTGTTTTCAGTGTAGGGAGAGAAAGTTTCCAAAGCCAGCAGCGAACACAAGCAGCATCTGATAAGCCTGAAAAAGCTGAGTTTGCTGCAACCCCACTACACTGAGCATCTCCTCCTTTGGGGGCTGGTAAAAAGAAGTGGGACATCTGACATCGCATCACGCTGCCCACACGTGTAACTTGGAGCTGAGCACGTCCAGCTCCAGCCTAGAACAAGGTTAAACCCTGGTTTAGCTGAAGAATTGTCCCATAATTTGCAGCCCATCTGTATGAAGAGGTGCCTGGCTGTGGTACATCCAAATCCCACCCTGGGAAGCAGCTCAGTGTGTGCAGAACATTGAAACACTCAGAGAAATACTTAATTATCAAACTTTATTTCATAAGACTAATCTTACAGAATAAAACAACAGGATAACCAGTCGAGGTTACACTTAAAAAAATCCAGCAGTGCAAATCTAAGACTAAATATTTGTCATCTCCCCCTCCCCTGAAATAGGCAATAGATTATTTAAAAATACCATAATACATGGTACTTACATATTCCATTTAAAATAAATCTGCAGTGGACACAAATATCTATTTCATTTTTCTTTTTAATATAAAATCAAAGGATGAATTGCTCAGAACATGGGTAAGACACAGAGAACTTCCATGAGCCACAGAAAGCGAGTCCTTGGCTAGAAGGTAAAATGGCCACATTTCATACAAGAGTTGCCAGAGCTCTCCTGGTCCCCACCAAGGAACCAGGACATGAATTAACACAAGATGCTAATGACCCAACCCTGACAGGTGGTGAGAGGACGAAACAAAAAATGAGAAGAGCTCCAGTGGAAAAGTCAAGTTAGAGAAGAGAAAGTAACCAAAAGAAGGAAGTTTGGGGCCAGGCATTGCTCTGGGGGTTGGCACAGGGCAAGGAGCCTGTGCCCGCATCGACAGCACCTCTGGGGGCACAGCACGGAGCTGACCCCTGACATGGCACCTGGACCTTGGCAGCATCACTGGGGGGAACCCTCCAGTGCTTGGGCTGTGAGCAGACACTGACTGTAACATGTGGCAGGTTGTGTGTGTGCTCCCAGCTCTAACACGCTGATGGTCTCTTATCTAGTTCTCTGAATTCACACCACTTTCCCCTCCATTCTTATCTCAGTTACACATTTCCCATCAAACACTGTCATAAACGATTTATTTTAATCTTACACTTGACATGAAAAGCTTGTAATGCAAGATTTTCCTGCCAGATTCAGTCTCTGCTCAAACCCAAACAAGGTTTAGTGATGGACCTTCACATTGAGCCAGGACCTTTTACACCTGGTATGCACAGAGAAGGAAGGAATGTTAAACTCAGGACGAGAGGAGAAACCCACTGCAGTGGGCACGGAGGAGGGAAAGGGCTGGCTCACCCTCCACACTGGTATGGAGAGCTCAGGGCTGCAGCAGGATTCCTCCTGCAGGGCAGCAGCTTCATTCTGTGGCATTAAGGGTGCTTTAATTCCTGACAGGAACACCCAGCAAAACACTTCATGCAGCTGCGTGAGGAACCCCCCCTGCAGTGGTCCCCACACGTACACACAGGAATCCACCTCCCTTCAACACTGTTAAAATTCTCATTTAACAGAAACCAACCTTTGAGCAAGAACCACCAGATCTCATCACAAACACCCTAGGGAAGGTTACAGGTTGGATCTCAGAACAATCTTAATCAGCCAACAAGAAATCCTGGTTATCAAATCATGGAATGGTTTAGGTTTGCACTTTACTCACAACGCTTGTGCCTCGCTGAGGACTAATCACCAAACTCCTCCACGGGACCCTTTGTTTGGCTGAGTCTGCCCTGGAGATGGTCACGGGTACCAGAGAGTCATGGCCAAGGTCAGCAGAGGGGCTGTGATGTCATCCCACTAGGGAGATGCTGTTTTCAGGAGCTGATGTCAATAATTGCCTTGGATAAACGGGTACACAGCAGGTGATAAAGCTCCACATCACTCCAGAGGAGAAAGCATCTTAGAAGCAGGGTTGATAAGTTCAGATGGAATATTCATTTCAAAGCACTCCCAAGAAACCTACTGCATCAAGCCAACAAACACCAATTAAAGCAGTTCATAGAAGTATTGCTTCCCTGCATTTTAATTCAGACTCTGCACAGACAACAGAAAAGTGACACAATTTCCTTCTGCAAATCAAACCCAGCTTGAGAAGCAGCACCTGAACAGGGTCATATTTTAGTTTATAACATTTTCTTCTCTAGGTTTAAAACTGCTTTGTAACGAGTGGTTTCCCTGTCTGGTTTGAGATGACCGATGGCACCTGGCCCGGGATGCAGCATTTCAAGCCCATGGGGAAGGAGTGGAATGTTAAACATGGCCCTGTGCCCAGGGTGCCCATCCTGCCCCAGGTCCCTGGGCACTGCTGCAGCACGTACTCACCCGTCACATCGAGCACAGCAACTCGGGAGGAGCTGGAGCTAAGACACGAGCCCTCTCAGGGAGCAAACCAAGGTTAGGGAAGCACAGACAGGTCCAAGCAATGACAACCACAGAACCAACAGGACAGCGGGTGCAGAGGGGACCCCAAGTGACAGAAAAAGCAAATTTCACTGATTTTCTTTATACCATAGTGCACACACTTTCCACCAGGTACCCACGTTTAACTTTAAGCCTTACAGAGGACTGGCAATCAGGAGAGCCATGGCTGTGTCTACTTTAGAATGTCATCTCCAATTAACTCACTACCCGAGTCCAGGGGGCTGCTGGCACTGCCACAGGGAGAGCTCCTGGCTCAACGCGTTTATGTCAAGACACTGCTGGTGGCTTGTGCACAGAAAGGAAAGAGCTCAAGCTACAAGAGTAACAAGCACATCACTGGTTTATATGTAGGGTATGAAACACCTTAAAATCCCTATTGCATGAATCATTTAACTGAAAATACCAAGCAAGCTGCTGAAGTTCTGTCAGGAGTCTACGGGTGAATCCTGACACATACCATAGAGGGAAGGTTTTTCCCAGTCTCTCAAGTAAAAAGGAAATAAAATACATACTCATTGGGGGATTTGCACCTGCTGAGTCTCAACGGGGCTGGTTCAAGGAGAGTGAAAACCAGACACGGGCTGTGGATCAGCTGCTCCTACAAGGCTGTTTCTCCATGGACAAAACACGGAGCTACTTGCCCTGAGCAGCACCAAGCCCAGGGTGTTAGAAGAGCAGCAATGGGTTAGACACAGGTTTAACACTGAGGCTGACCCGGTCTGACTGCACCACACAACCAGTTACACCAGTGCACCTGAAAGGCCCACCCAGAAAACCTGAGGGGAATGGCACGTGAGCTGCTGAGATGACCAGAGACAAGGTGAGGAGCATCCTCAGGCAGGATGAGATGCGAGAACCTCCTGTAAACTTGAGCAAGAGAAAAGCTGAGAGGTGATTCACATTTCCAAAGACCAGCTGCTGGAGAGAGGTCCTACATTTGGTAAGATTCACTGAATAAGATCACTATCAATTTTCAAATCCAGGTCACAGATTACTGCAGTTATTTAGGATCCAGAGCAGCATCCAAGCACCTTTTCCCTGCTCCCCACACCCGAGACAAGGCAGGAAGGTCTCTTTGGTTCACTCTGAGATCTGTCACTGCTTTGCCCACTCACACCAGGCAGCATTTTGCAGCACGCTCTAGCAGAGGTTTTTTCAGCCAAACAGGTACCAAGTGTCACCACAGGAGCTGCACAATGATCCTGGACCACCTCAAGTGTGATCAGGAAAAGGCTCCTGTAAGACAGCACCCTAGGGCAGGAGGTGGAGCAGGGGCAGAGGAACCAGGAGGGAAGGGAACCACCAAAGGGGACAGTGAGCAGCACTGGGGCCAAAACATCCACAGTGGTGTCCACCTGCTCCAACGCTGCACAGAAGAACAACCCAGGGCTTCCAGGATGGAAAAAAAAGGCAAGAAAATAATAATAATAAAAAGAAGCAGGGCATCTTTGGGTTAAAAAAAAAAACAAACAACAAAAAAATTAGTTTTGCTACCGGAATCAAACCTGCAAAGAAGGGCCAGCAGAATATGGCTTCACTAAAGGTCCAGTTTGCATACTGTTTAAAGTTTATTTTTTAAAAAATGTTTCTGAAGTTCTCAGTCACAACCAAGTAACTAAATTAAGTCTAATGCTTGTAACTGAAAGATTATGAAAATATCTGTTTTTGTTCAAACCATGTAAAAAATCCTCAATAATACATTGTAATATTTCCTGTTTAAAACTAAGTAATCGGAAGATCAACTCTCAGCAGATTTAAGTGTATTACACACGATACTTTGCGAATTAAGATTTATTGATTTCCATCGTATTTGCTTTAAATATGGTTGAAGCTGACTGCAGAAAAGGGATGGTGAAATTTTTAAGTTAAAGGTAAACTAATGGTGAAAGAACATCACCTCTGGCTTCCCTCAGCGCCTCGGTTATCGGGTTTTATTGACCAGTTCCAGGACTATGGCATCCAGGGGCGTTGGAGGCCTCTCCCAGCAGTGTCCTTTGCTTTGTGCCATGTTCCTGTGCCAGAGGTGAGCGTGCTTTCAAAAATACTGCCACTTGCCCAGCACCGTGTCCTTGATTGCATCCACGTACTGAGTGGGTACCCAATAGACCCAGTAGTAAGAGGCTTCTGTTGGGCCCAGCTGAAACGCCTGCAAAGCCAAAGAGGACAACGTTCACACAGGGGACACTTTGACAGCTGGCACCAGGGGACAGACACAGCTTCTCCACCACAGCCCAGCCTGGGACACCTCCTCCAAACGCCTGCTGAGTCCTCAGAGAAACAGAGGCTGCAAAGCACCAGTTACATGATGAGCTCCTTCCTTCTATGGTACCAGAGCAACCAAAACTCTCAGGGAGTTTCAAGGACATGAGGAAATTATTCCAGGAGACAGAATCTGAGGCATAACTCACAGTTTATAAAGAAATTACCAGAGTTGAGAAGCAAAACAGGAACTAAACAAGACAGTGACAATGTTTTGACAGTCACAGAACTGTATGTTCAGACATGATGCCCTATTCCCAACATGCACCAGTGTACACTGGAGAGCAGGCCCACAACACACCAATAACCTCGACCCCTGCTCCAGGGTGAGAGTTTATTGTAGTATACCATGAAGAGGGTATTTTCCTACATGCATGATCAAAAATCAAGTATTTGGACAAAGACTAGACCAGTGCCCTCCTGCAGACAAGAGTTTGAAGGTAACATTGCCCCTTACGAAGGAAACTGATATAAGGAACTTACTTCAACATTAAAAGTTAGTTAATGTACTTTGGAAAGTAACACCTAAAAAAACCCATAGATTAAAAGAACTGGCCAAAAATTCAGTAGAATTAGCACAGTTCTCTCCTTAAATGTGCTACTTTTCTAGACTCGATATCAGTTTTTTCATAAAAATATGGGATTAAATATCAGAGCATCAATTCACCTTTGTAACCTCTAGCACAGCCTGGTGTCTACACAAATACAACAGAAACTAGAAACCAAACTATATAAGGAAAACATCACTGACATTAAGAAATCAAGAGCTATATCATGAGTGTTTTTACTGTTTAACACTGTCACAAGACAATGGATATGAAATAATGCTCTAATGTTTGTCTGAAACCAGCCCAGATTCCCTCAATATGCACCCAAACCATCTATGAATTGACAGCAGACCACATCCATGTCCCCACCTCCCACCACATCTGGGCTGCTGTTACCCTCCATCACCAACCTGCTGCGTTGGAAGAGCCTCCCTTGTGTGTATGTGCATGAAATAATGAGATTTATAAAGCAGAGAGGGTACTCACCATCATGTGGTAATCCTCGTGTCCTTCAATAGGTTCACTCACCACATTTTTAATGGACCCCATGGGTAACTTTTCTGTTCTCTCTACATTAAAATTGATCAAATATTATTTCTGACATGAGGAAGCAGTTTCACATTAATTGCAAATACCACCTCTGTTACTTCCAAAAGCTGCTCAGGTCAGCAGCCTCCTCTCAGCTGCACTGGGGATCCCTGCTCTGAGCAGCTCATCTTCACCACACAGTGGGCACATCATAATGTAAAGGAATCCAAATCTGGATCACACACGTCCTCATATTTTATGTCTGCACCACATGATGTCCTTCAGGACACCTGATTCAGGCCTGAAATGAGTGAGTGAGGGGAAACCCCAGACTTTATTTAATGTTTCCCCATGAGGGACTCCACCAGGACCAGCAGGATCACTCACCACAGTGAAAGCTGCTGCAGGTGAAAGAACACTTGGGACTGACCCCACTCTAACATCCACAGAAGGGACAAGGCTGGAAAAGCTGAACAAAGACTGACTAACTTTGAAAGCCCAGCCCTGGTTTTACCCTGAGGCAGAGCTCAACTGTTACTATGGAAAGCACAGGGAAGGAAACATCAGTGAGTAAATAGGGAAAGAAACAGAAACTGAAATAGAAGATGACAACGATAGGACAGAGTCAGTCAGAGGGAACCAGCAAGAACAAAGTTTATGGTTCTGTCTCTGTTCTGTCCTCACTTCTTTCTGAAGACTTAACTCCAAGATCCTTCCTTTCAGTTCCAGCTTTCAGTGTCAGCCTAAAATTATTTTCTTGGGTAAGACAGAAGCCCACAAACACTCTACAAAGGGGAAACTGAACTACGAGTGCCTGAGATGTATTTAACTGATTTGTGTGATACGGAAGAAAAGCACCTGCCTGAAAAAGGGACATGGAGATAAACTTAGTGAGGTAAAGACAGATATTCCATAGCTCAGTGCTGACTCTAAACATGCACTGAGTAAACTCTCACTTTGCACTCGTTTAGCATCCTACAAATCCATTACTCTTCATCTCAGCAACAGACAAATCCATATTATCAACACCTCTATGAAAACCACACAGACCAACTGGGAAACATCTGCCTGTACCCAGCCCGAGCCCATAAAAACATCCAGTGATGTGGGAAGAATCAGCTCAGCTTTCCAGGACTGGCAAGGGAGAGCTGTCCCCACCCAGCTGGTTTATTCCAGCCCTGCCCCACTGGCAGCTGCTGTGAGTTTCTTGGAGCAGGAGGGAGTTTTTCCAACAACATCCAGCAATTAGAGCCATTCCCTAGAGCGAGCTGCTGCTAATTTGGGGAAGTCGGGGAACAGGTTACATGAGAGAGGGGTGACTACAACAAGAATCAGATTTCACAGCTTGAGAAACACTAACCCAGAACACTTCAGAAACACTGAACTTGAAATTCATCTAGAAGGTGGAGGATGAATTACCAAGCATGTATTTAGAACACGTTACCAGTAACAAAAGGATCTACCTGCTCTACCTACAGAGGGGAAAAACCCCAATGTCTGGCTCTGTCATTTAGCCCAGGAGAAAAATCACTGCAACTGGTACCAAGAGAGGTTTTAAAGCCAGAAAAATCTTCACAGCCAAGCCTGTCCTACAAAGGAGAAAACTTCTGAGATCCCTGCTTACTTTGGACCTAACACAGCAGCTGGGGTTCCATCTGACACTAATATTACACCCGGTCAGGTTATTTTGCTGGGACAGTGAGCAACAGCTTCTATGGCTCTTGCTCATCACAAGAGGACTGTCCCACCCTGGCCAAACCACAGCAGCAGAGCTTCCCTGGAAGGCAGGGGCTTATCTGAGATGTTCTGAGCAGCCCACGTTCTCACACAGCACCCTCAGCTCCTCCTGGCACGGCTCAGGACCGTAAACTGACTCCCCTGCACAGAGGAGGTGCCAGAGCTCCTGCAGCTGCACAGAAACAGGACACCCGACTAATTTTGGTTGGGAGCACAGATAAGCAGAGATGCCAGCACTGCCCTGGTCCCCGAGTGAGTCCCTGAGCTCTGCGTGGTGCTGACATCAACCCAATGTTTGTGAAGTGCTCTGAGATATGCTGGAAATGCCAAACACTGTAATTTACATTTGGAGCTGTGAGCAGCAGATCTAGTGGCACGACTCGAGTTTTTCAAGAACAGGAGTAAAATACCAAGTAATATTCAACGATCTGGGAAAAGAGCATTTGAGAAGAGGCATCCAAATGTAGTTCTGAGGTATTACAATAACCACCACGATTCCCTAAGCACAACTCAGTCACACCAGAAGCTGTTTCTAGGTCACCCAATTCACTTCTAGCCCAGCTACCAATGATTCACCTCAGAGTGTGAGAGCTGCTCACCTTTTGTGCCAATCCATAGCTGGTCTTGCTCAAGTTTAAAGGTCAATCTGACTTTCCCCCCAGACTTGTTGTACATGCCAGACAATGGCACTGTTGGCAGGCGCTCCTACAAGGGAACACAGTAAGTCAGGTGAAGGACCTGGGCAGGAAAAGCCACATCCCCTTAACTATCTAATCATAAGGACAACCCATCTCTTAAGCTTTTTGCTAAAACAGCAAAGAACAATTGAACTGGCAAAGAAAGGCCTCAACCCCCCCAAAAGTCTCCTTCTCTCCTGATCCTGACAATGGCTGAAGTATTTATTTACTCACCTGAACACCTTTAACAGAAGGCATCACGTCATCAGGTTTGCCTTTATCCAACACTTTTCTGTGTTGCTACAACATGAAAACAAGATTTAGAATTTACAGAAACACGTCAGATCTTTTCAAGGGTGCCAGCTGCACCCTGACCACATCCCAGCAGCACTAAGGGACAGATAAGGACTATTCACAGTCATTTATCACACAGGGAACAGTTAATTTATAAAGTTAACGGAGCACTTTCTACGACAGCCTAAAGAAATTATATATATATGAATTAAACCCTTTCTGGAATATACATCTACATAAACATATATCTATAAAAAACATTAAAATCCCAAGTCCCACTGTGATACCACATGTGCTGAACACCACTGTTGGCATTTATCAGGACAGTTTTAACAAATATTATATCCAGTGAATGGCAGAAACTGTCCACACCTGAGAGGGCAACATCCCACAAACCAGCACAGATCAGAGCCCCAGTAACTAAAAAAACCAAGCTCACAGCTTCTGAGTACCTTGAAACAGCGACAGAACTCACAGCAAACATGAACTATGATAAACTATAGAAAAACAGAAGCAAGCTCTCTATAAAGGCTGCAGTTCGATGACACACTACTTAATTTTTAAATCAAATTTATGTCGAGGAAGGTACAGGGGCTTTAATATCTTGAGCTGAAAATCCTCTGCCAGCCCCACAACATGGCAGCAGCACCACCAAACCAAACCTCTCTTCACGGCTGTTCGCTCCCTGCTGGGAGGCAGCGAGAGGAGCACTCCACATCCACGGGGCAGCAGAGGGAACTGCTCTCTTGGTGAGCGTTTTAAAGGCAGGATTTGGAGATCCAATTATTTTACACCAACAAAAAATAGTTACTTTTTAGTTATAAGCTCCCCCACACCAGCAATCATTGAAACATCAACAACCTTTTGCCTGCAAAGCGGCTCCTTCTTGTTTTCTTCAGCTTTGACCTCCTGTTGAGCAGCTTCTTTGGGCGTATTTACTGCTAAAACATCGTTGATAGTCGAGCCCACCACCATTATTTTGGCTCCGTTGGTGACTTTGATTTCCCGCAGGGTTTTCTCCTCGGGCAGGAGTCCCTTGAACATCACCTTCTGCATGGCGGGGGGGAGACCTAGGGGCAAGAACAGCCGTTAGGGAGCGGCGGGAGCAGGGGGCCCGGGCCGGGGAAGGCCCCACAGACCTGTCAGCGAGTGGATCTTCTGCTTCAGCTCGGCCCCGGTGCTGTCCAGGCTGAACTTCACGTCGTACTTGTTCTTGTTCCAGATCACCTTCAGCTCCACCAGCTCCCTCCCGCTCTCCTCGTCGCCGCCGTTGCTGACAGAGGCTGCTGGGGCGGGATCCCGGCACTCCTCGCTCCCCGGGGACCTCCCGGCCGCCGGCGAGCCGCTCTCTCCGCCGCAGCCCAGCGGCAGCTCCTCCNCGGGACCGGGAGCGGGGCCGCGGGTGCGGTTCGGGCCCAGCCCCACAGGTAACCCCCGCCCCCCGCCACGCCCGGCCCGCCCCGCGGCACCGCCCCGGAAGGGTGGGCTCCGCTTTGGGTTCAAAAGCGGGAATTTGGAGCGTGTCCTGGGAGAGGGGGTGGCCGGTTCCAGGCTGGGGAGCGGCCGTAGAGCAGGGCTTGTTGGGACAGGACACGGGGCGATGGTTTGAAACTAAAAGAGGGAGACTTAGACTGGAGAGAAGGGAGAAATTGTTGGTGCTGAGGGTGGTGAGAGCCTGTCCCAGGTTGCCCAGAGAGGTGGTGGCTGCCCCATCCCTGGAACCATTGCAGGGGAGGTTGAAGCAACCTGCTCTAGTTGAACATGTCCTTGCTCAGTGCAGGGACTTGGACCAGACGACCTTGAAAGGGTCTTTCCAACCCAACCATTCTGTGATTCCAAGAGATTTCCATAACAGGTGTTTGGGAGGCCATTACCAGTAACTCGGTTCCCTAGCAAGGGCCCACAAGGCCAGTAAGTCTCTTTCGGGCCTTAGTGATGCTGATCTCCTCTGACTTCCCCATGTAACAGGTTTCCTGCACTTGGGTGGCCTCCGGACTGCTTTGTATAATTACATTTTTGCCAAAAAACACCGAGGCACCTTTATTTTGAGAGTGGAGGACACAGATCAAAATCGGGTGGTGCCTGGAGCTGCAGAGGGAATAGAAGATATGCTGGACTGGGCAGGTATTTACAGACATCTTTCTTTTTTTGCTGAGTCATCCCTTTCTCTCTAGATTAAGAGTACCCCAACTGTAATTTGCATGATAGTGAGGTGTGAAGCATTTTACATGGAGAATTACTTGAAATGTAGCTGCTGGAAGTCCTGCTGGAGGTGTGTTTTATAGCAGAAATAGCTGCTTAGCTCTGTTTTCTCTGGGCTGTGTGTTCTGGTGGGTTTTTTTGCTCATTGTTTCACATAGTAATCTACGTTCTGATGATGTTAGCTGCTGTTTATCTTCTGAGTCCAGGGGAATCTGTCTCCATTAACTGGCTGTGCTGGAGCACGAGCCACCTCTGGATGCTCTCCAGAACTTTGCTGCTTCATCTTCATTCACTGTGTTTATTGGTGGGTTTCACTCCACCATTTTATGGGGTTTTTAAATCCCTTCATCCTGATGTTCTAGGTATTCCCCCTGATGAGAGCCCTCGCCGTGGTGGTTCCTTTGGTCCCTACCAGCAGTCACAGAGACTGGACCTGTACAGGAGAGCCACTGATGCTCTGCTGGAGCGAGGTGCTGCCTATCGCTGCTTCTGCACCCCCCAGCGCCTTGAGCTGCTGAAGAAGGAGGCTCTGAGGAGCCAGCAGACCCCACGGTAGGGATCCCTTGTCCCCTGGCAGCTTCCCTCAGCCTCTTGCAAACCCCCTGACAGTGTGGGTGGCAGTAGGATTCTCATCTCTCTGCCTGTAGAGAGAGAAGGCAGCGTAACCCTTGAAGGATTAGGGTCCAGAGATGAGGTAGTTGACTGGACACATTGTGGGCAGGTCACAGCTAAAATTCAGGGATGAGTTTAGAGTTTTGAGAGTCATAGTGGCTGAGGGGGTTGGCCTGTGCTGCTCTGAGACCCTCCTTCTCCTTTCTCAAAGGTACGACAACCGGTGTCGGCACCTGACGCCCACGGAGGTGGATGAGAAGCTGTCCCAGGGCCTCGACTGGGTCGTCAGGTTCCGTCTGGAGAAGGGGGTAGAGCCCTTCCAGGACCTGGTCTATGGCTGGAACAGGCACGAGGTGGCTGAGGTGGAGGGTGACCCGGTGATTCTCAAGGGGGATGGCTTCCCCACCTACCACCTGGCAAACGTGGTGGACGACCACTACATGGGCATCAGCCACGTCCTGCGCGGAACCGAGTGGCTGACCTCGACGTCCAAGCACCTCCTGCTTTACAAAGCCTTCGGCTGGGACCCCCCTCAGTTTGGTCACCTGCCTCTGCTGCTGAACAAAGATGGGGGCAAGCTGTCCAAGAGGCAGGGGGACATCTTTCTGGAGCGCTTCGCTCAGGAGGGATACTTGCCAGAGGCCCTCCTGGACATCATCACCAACTGTGGCTCTGGATTCACAGGTGAGGACCATGCTGGGACACCTCGTGGTGCTGGCCCTGTGGAATGGGTTAGGCTTATTTTAATAGCCAAGAACTCAGTGTTTGAAGGGGTCAGGAGATGGGTGTCAGGCAACCAGACTGTCACTGAAATGCCACCAGGGCTTCTGCAGAGCTCCTGAGGAGGACTGGGTGGTGTGCTGGAATGTGCTGTGCTGCTGGTTTTCTGTGGGGGGGGTGTGTCACCCCTTGTTGGGTTATTTTGCAGAGAAACAGATGGGGAGGACTTTGGAGGAGCTGATTTCACAGTTTGAAGTAGGCAGAATTACAACCCACTCTGCCCTCCTGGACCTTGAAAACCTCCCAGGCTTCAACAGGTATAAATATTTGTGGTAGCTTTAGAATATAATAATCTGTACGTCAGTGAGAAGTTTTGTGGCATGTGGCTTTGTCTGGGGGTTTTGTTTATTGGCTGTTTTCTCCTGTGCTGCAGGATTCACCTCACCCGTCACATCGAGAATGACGTGCTGAGGCAGAACCTGGTTAGAGAGCTGCAGCTGCTGGTGGAGCACGTCTATGGGGATCAACAGCTGGACCAAGAGCTTCTAGAAAAGGACTACGTGGAGAGAGTCCTCCTGCTGAGAAAAGTATGGGCAGCACCAGCATTGTCACCAGTCTGGGGAGCTGAGGCTTTGGGGGTTCCTGGGGCATGACTCAGTCCTGGGCTCTGCTTTGATCTGGGCTCTGGAGCTCCTCAGCTTGCACACGTTTCTGGTGGCTGCGTGCACGTTGACTGCCAAAATCTGCTGGCACAACTAGCTGACCTGTAGGGATGGGCATGGGGGATATCTTGGCGGCCTTTGCAGCCCCCAGGCTGCTCCCCTCTCCCTGCTCACACCAAGAGGTTGTGGCTGTGAAAAACTCGGCTGCCCAAACGTCAGTGATTCACGTGTCCTCTCAAATGCTCAGTACAGAGCTGTGGTGTTTGCACCTCTTTAGCTGGTTGTGAAGGGTTTTGTTTCCTCCCCAGCCCAACCCTCAGCCCTTACAGCTGTGCTTTCTCTCTGCAGGGTCACATAAGCTTCCTGAAGAACTTGGTGTCCTGTGATTATTCCTACCTGTGGGTTAGGCCTTCGGTGTCCCGACAGCAGCTACAAGCTCTTTCTGCAGAAGCAGATGAAATAGGAAAACTAGTCTTAGGGTAAGTCTGTTCTGTGCAGAGCCCCCTGCCTGCCCCAGAGCATCACTCTTGGCTGCTCTGTTGATGTTGGACATACTCAGAGTTCTTAGTTAAACTGGTCTGCTTTGGAATGTGCTGTGGTTAGTAACTGGTGAGAAATTCCTTGTCAGTTAAATGTCAGAATACCCCCTGTCCTGGAGGTTTCCCTTGAGCTGCTGCTGTTGCTAGAAGGTTCTGCAGAACCCCTCGGAGGTAGCTGGCAGTCACTGAAGTCCTTAGCCAGCTCTGGGTGGGAATCCTGTGGTTTGTATGTGTTTTGTAAGGACATTTTCTTCCCTAAAGGCTCATCACAAGGCCAGCAGCTGTTTTGACCGTGGAGGAGCTGAACAAAGACCTGAGGAGCCTCCAGGAGCAAACCAAAGAGACCAAGTACAGCAGCATGATGCAGCTCCTCCGCTTGGCACTCAGTGGCCACCAGGTAAAACATTAAACTTCTGAGGCTGGGACCTTCCTTTTTTTTATTTTAACAGCTATCTTCTTTCTGGTATTTGGAGATCTCACAAGAACTGGTGTCAGTTTCTGTTGGGAGTGAATATACTGGTACACAGCAATTCTGGAAGAAAGAGCTGTTCTGAAAGGTGCAGAAAGGGAGAAGTTGTCAAAGCATGGACCTGGAGTTAGAAGAACCTCTAGACCAGCCATAGGGATTGTGGGCAGGGTTGTAGGGTTTGGGCAAAACTGGGATCTTATGTGCAATCCAAACAAGTTTTACAGCAGTTCTTCAAAGCCTAATCCTGGTTTATGCTCTGGTCTCAATCCTGGGTCAGTTTGAGCAGCCTTACATTTTACTTCAGGAGAAATAAAAAGCCAGCCCCTTGTTTTGAGGTTGGTGCCAGCAATCTGATAGCTGCTCACCCTATTTCCCTCACCATGAGACATCAACACGTGCTGAGAAGTGGGAGTTTCCATCTGACTTCTTCTGTTTCAGCACGGGCCCAGCGTGGCTGAGATGATGGTGACTCTGGGAGCCAAGGAGGTGTGTGGACGACTGCACAAAGCCCTGTCCAGCTAACAGGAGACAGATGGCACCACAGCCAGCCCAGGACTCGGATGATGTGGGCAGCACATGCCACTGCCACAGAACTGTGTTTGTTGATTTAAACATGATTATCTTGGACCAGATGAGCTGGGCTTTAGACCAGGTGATGTTTCCAGGTCCACATGTATCTGCACTAAGCTCTACACCTCATCTGGGAGAGGACCCAAGTACAGATTTAGATCTGTCCTACTGCTTTCATCTCGTGCAACCAGCCTGGGTCCTGCCTTGGGAGGAGGAGACTTTTATCAGTGCTCAAGTTCAGCCCACGTGGACAGAACGTGATGAAAGTCTGATACCAGCTTGGTTCTTCTCAGGCAACTGGTCTCTGTTTGAAGAGGAATCTCACAGTCAGGGCACCTACAGCTACGACTACACAACTCCCCAAAAATACCCTGGGGAAGGTACTTCTACGTATATAAATATATATAATATAAGATGTGTGCTATAGCTGTTGCCCTGGCCTGCTGCCAGGCTGGGTGAGCTGCTCAGACAGGGACTCTCCTCCCTGTGTAGTCACGCGGGGATAAAAATATCCCCAGCCAGCAGATTGGGATGATTCTTCCTCTTTCTGGATTATGACCTTTTAATTATTAAATTACCGTGGTGACTTTTGGTTCCGTTCTCACCAATAGTGCTCGCCCCTCACGCCAGCGAGGGGAGGAGCAGCCGGAGGGGGCGGGTTTGGGGGGGGGGT
>VYZX01011232.1:454913-510042 GCA_013401335.1 Brachypteracias leptosomus | reverse complement strand
TTCACAGAGCCAGCCCACGCCCACGGCGTGAACTTCCAGCCAGGAGAACTCGGGTGGGAGGTGGCCGGGAAGGACGGTGGGTGGATCTGCTTCCTCCTGACAGGGCGGAGCAGCAGGGAGCCCATGGCCGGCACCGGGGAGCTGGAGCTGTGGCTCAGTGAGTGGGGCTGGGGGCTGCGGGTGGTGCTGTTCCCAGCTGGGTGGGCACGGAGCAGCTTCAGCTCGGTGGGGAAGGGTCCATCTCCACAGAGAGGTGGTGACATTCCTGGGTGCTACTGAACCCACTGCTTCTTGTGCTCCCCGTCTCTCCTGTCCATCCTTGGCCCCAGCCCTGCCCAAGCTGTTTGAGCAGATAGAGCCCAAAAGAGGCAGTTTCCCTCAATTCAGCCATGCTTTGGGATGGGCACTTGTTGCAGGAGGGTGACCCGTGCCCAGCACAGCAAGGTCTGCAGCCCAGTCCCACCAGAGCTGCCTCTAAATGCTTTTTATCAGTTTCTTGTGCTCTATCCTGCTGCTTCCAGCTCCTCCCTCTGTGCCCAGCTTTGACTCTTTCATGAAGCGCATCCTGGGGTGGGTGTTTGAGGCAGATTTTAGTGACAGTTGTTTCCTGTATCTTCCATTTCTGCCTCTTTTTCACCCAAAGCCCTAGAGCAGCTGGTGGCAGCATGGGGGCTGAGCTGCTTCCTGCCACTGCTGCTCACTCACCTCTCCCTGGGGCTGCCTTTCCTTTACTGATTTATTACTTTTTTTTTTCCCCTCTGTAAGATAAAGCCACTGACCCAAGTATCCCTGAGGAAAACTGGGAATGCATCCAGCGATTCTGTGCCCGGGTGAACGCCGACACGGAAGGGTAGGACAGACAGACAGACAGCTCTTTGTGTGGCTGCCTCTGAGCTGCTCGGGTGGCTGCGGGGCCACGGGACCCGTGAGCCAAGGTGTGGGAAGCTGGGAGAGCCCCCTGGGATCTGCCGCTCCTGGGAGTGGAGAGAAGTGGTGCAGAGGTGTATGCCAATGTGGTGGAGGGTGAGGTCGAGGAATGGGCTCTGGCATCCACCCACGAGGCAGCTGGTCCTGCCTGCTTGGCCTCGCCAGCCTCTTGGGAGACTGGCCAAGGATAGATACCTGCTGTGGCGCTCTGCAGGGAGCCCTGGCTGAGCTCAGGCTGGGCTTTTCTTTCCAGAGAGGTGGGAGATCTGTGGGAAGGAGCAGGAACTAATTAAGCAAGTGACCTGTCAAAGCTCAGTGATCCTCAGCCTGGCACCATTTGCCCTCAGAGTGGGCAGGGGGCTGGCTCGGGCTCTGCATCAGGGCTCCTGTGACTGGGGAGCAGCACCCATGGCCCCCCAGCCTCTCCCAGCCAGCCCCTTCCCAGAGGACAGTGCTGGGGTCCCCCAAGCTGCTCCCATTCCCCTCTTGCCCCGTGTATGTGCTCCAGGCCAGAGTGTCTGTCGTATGGCTGCTTGTGAATCCAGCAGAGGCTCTTCTCTGCTGGGCAAAATCAGGTTTTCTTGGGAGCTTGTGCATTGTCTGACTTGGTTCTGCTCCTCCCCAGCCTGTCGCTCGCACCGAGGCTGCTGGCACACAAAATCCAGTCCCCTCAGGAGATGGAAGCCCTCCATGCTCTCACAGTAAGTGCTTTCATCTGCTCCAGAGAGAGGCAGCAGGAACTGAAAAGAGTTCAGGGGGTAGAGTCCATGTAGCTCTCCCTTCCTTTTCTCTTAGATGTCTCTCCCTTTTAACTCTCGTTGCACAAGGACACAGAACCAGGGTGTAGGGGAGGCAGAAGCTGCTGTTGCTCCTTCCCACGTCTCTCTGCTGGGGTGTTACAGTGATCTGCAGCTCTTGCTGTTCCACCTGTGGTCCCACCACAGAGGCAGTGGCCCAGAGTGACTAGTGATGGGGAGAACAGAGCAGATGGTCTTAAACGTGCTGCCTAAGAAGGTTGGATGAAGGAAAAGTAATGTTCTTCCTGCACAACTTTCTCAGTATCTTGTGTTTGTGAAAGCAGTGCCAGGAAGTTCTTAGATTTATTATTATAAAAGCAAAGTTATTGTTAAAATTCCCCAAGACCTGTGTGTGCAGCTTGTTTGGTGCTGGTTTGTTTCCTGCAGGTGTTGGAGACCTGTGTGAATAACTGTGGAGAGAGATTTCACAACGAAATAGCCAAATTCAGGTTTCTGAACGAGCTGATTAAAGTGCTCTCCCCAAAGGTAGGTGGTTGTGGCTGCACTGGGCACTGCAGGTGGGACACAGTTTATTTCATGTCTTATTTGAAACCTTAGAATTAATCCCCCGCAGAAGCAGAGCAGAACTTGTTCTGTGCCACCAAGCACAAGGGCTGGGTGTGAATCCCCCTGTAAATGATGTAAGCCAGGGGCTCTTTCTCTGGAAAGCTTTTCCCCTGTGGTTTCTCTCAGCTCTGCTGGGACAGTGAGATCTCTAGAAGAGCTTGAGATTGTTCCCATGACCCCTCAGCCTGTGGCCCTTTTGCTTCTCAGTGATTTACAGAACTTTGGTCAGGGAGGTGGCAGAGGCCAGAGTGGGAGCAGCAGGTCCCCTGGCAGAGCCCCTCACGATGGGGAGTGGAGACCTGGGTGTCAGAGGCTGCGTGACCTTCACACCTCACTCCTCTCTGCCCCAAGGAGCAGGGCTGGGGCTTTCTTGAGTGCTCTTCTCAGCTACTCAGAAATCGATTGCCCTTTTCAGCGGGTCCTGCACACCCCCCTGCCTGCACAGGCTTCATTTTCCATGACATCACCCCCATGGCAGACGTGCAAGAAGCTGGTTTCAGGTTTAACCAAACAGCAAAAGCTTTTCTTGGTTTGGAGAAGGTGTCTCAGTGAAACAGCAAGGTTTAAAGACTGCACCACTACAGAGTTCTGGTTGCTCTTTTGACAGAACAAGTATCGTTTAGTGAGTTCAAAGTGACTCATGGTCTGGAGGTTTCTGTGTGGCTTTTACCATTCTTGATGCTTTCATGATACATTAATTAAAGTGAGTGCTCATAGGCAATAATGAGAGAAATCAGAAAAGTCAGAGAAAACCTTGAGATGCTGAAAAGGAGACAATAACTTTCATTTCTGGCTTGCTCAGCTTCCATTTCCCCAGGTCTGGCTGAGGCCAGGGGTGGTGTTTGCATTGCAGGCAGCTGGGGGAAGGATTTGAAGTCAAGCACAGAACTGTTCTCACTAAAAAACCAACCTGCTTTTGCTTTCACGTTCAGTAAGTGATCAGTGAAGTTTTGGAGTGAGTCCATTTGGGCTGTCAGATAATATTTAAGTAATTATCATACAGTTAACAGCATTCCTTGTGTCTGCAGCCACAGCTCCACACTAGTTCCTATACCACAAGGTTGACAGTTGAGACATTGAATTAAGTGTTAGGAACCCATTTGCTGCTTGCTCCTTGCACACAGGCAGCTTGGGGCCACAGCTGGCACTAATTCTTTGCTTTTAATCTTTTTTCTTACTTTCTGTTTTGTTTTCAGTACTATGGGACCTGGTCTTCAGAGACAGTCAAGGCAAGAGTGACAGAAGTGCTGTTCAGTTGGACAGTCTGGTTTCCTCAGGAAGCTAAAATTCGGGATGCTTATCAGATGCTGAAGAAACAAGGTCTAGTTCTGTTATTTTGGTTTCCTTTTTAGCCTCCCAAGGCACATGGCCTCAGACCGCAGAGATCTCTCCTCTCTTCATTTGTGACTCAGCTTTTTTAGCATGCAATGTTGTGTGTCAGGAGAAGAGGACAAAGGCCACACTCACGAGGCTGTTTGGGGGCTTAGGGATGTATGTAGCTGTTTAAAGAGATTTGCCAAAGAACAGCCCTGTTGAGCCACGGCCTCCTGGCCTCTGCTCCCCAGAGGTGCACAGGGAGAAGGTGCAGGACAAGCTCAGAGGGGTCTTTGCCCTGGAATGCAAGCCCAGGATTATGAGGGATGGGTTCAGGGAGATCCTGAGTTGAATTTTTCATCCATTCCATCATATTTCATAGTCCTTAATGGTATTGTAGTCCAGCAGTTTGTCCAATTCCATCGTGATATCCCAGGTAATGTTTCATAGCTTAATTAAGCAAGTGCCACAATACTTGCTGTGAAAGTTCAGGGGAATCAGGGAATTCATTTGGATGCTTCTCACCAGGTTTGCTTTGTTGTATCTTTGAGCATCCCAGGGCTTTGAGCCCTCCCCAGGTCCTGCTCTGGGAAGCTTCCTGTGCTTCATTCAAGGGAGAAAGGGAAGTTTTGTGTCTGGGTGTGTGCCAAGGCAGCTCCTTGCTTCTCCATCTCATTCTGGGAAGTTCTGGGGAGGGGTGAAGGGAATAGTTGCAAAATCCAGTGCCCTTTGGAGCAGTGGTGTTAACAGCTCAGGCATCACTGAACTAATATTGTGTTACCCATCCCAGGGATTATAAAAGAAGACCCCAAATTGCCAGAAGACAAAATTTTACCTCCCCCTTCTCCAAGACCCCAGAACTCTATTTTTGACAGAGATGAAGAGAAATCCAAGGTAAACCTTAGTGTTCTCATGCCTACCCCTGACTCTGGTTTGTACTGATCAGAAAAGAGATTCAGTTGTATTTTGGGAGCTTGTGCTGTTCCAGGCAGAGTATCTTCAGCATCCTGCTGTACAACAGCTGGAGCGTTTTGATGCTTTGTCAGAAATTTTTGCTTAGGAAAAAATGAAACTTTAATAGAAATTGATGATTTTTTTTTTTTTTTTCTGTTTATAAATCTCCTGAGGGGGGATTTCTTCAGGTGTTAGAGCAGAGCCAGAGAGTTCCTGTTCCCAAGCAGTGTGTGCAGGAGGCAGTGATGTAATCTGGGTTAGATTATGGGACATAAACCCGCAGATTTCCAGGATTATAGAAACTATTGTGATATTGTGCATCTCAGTATCTGCTCCTATGTGA
The DNA here is from genome assembly GCA_013401335.1 of Brachypteracias leptosomus. NCBI lineage: Eukaryota > Metazoa > Chordata > Aves > Coraciiformes > Brachypteraciidae > Brachypteracias > Brachypteracias leptosomus. Next base: position 505,140 of record VYZX01011232.1, on the reverse strand, counting down.
TGTGTGCCTGGAGACCTCTGCTGACTGCTGTCCCTGCTCTCCCCAACAGCTCCTGGCCAGGCTCTTGAAGAGCAGCCACTCAGAGGACCTGCAGGCTGCCAACCGCCTCATCAAGAGCATGATTAAGGAGGTGGGAGCAGCTTGGCTCAGCCCCTGTTTGCAGCCAGGGGGTGGGAGGGGGCTTGGAATTCTTAGCCCCAGTTCTTGACAGGGGTCTTGTACCTGACCTCTGTGACCCTGCCCCAGAGCAGGGTCAGTTCTCAGCAGTTATTCCAAAATTACAGCGTGGGATTGTTTTGTTTTGCTGCCCTAAACTGTGCCCTTGGCAGGAGGAGGGGATGTGTGCACAGAGCCTGTGTACATCATCTACTTCTATTTCCTTTTCCATCAAAGGAGCAAGAAAAGTCAGCAAAGGTGTCCAGGAGAGTGAGCACCATCAGAGAGGTTTCTGAGAATGTTAAAAGTATGGATGAATTACTGGAGAGCTACAAGAGACAAGAATTATCCACATCTGACCAGGAGACCCTACAGGTAAATGCTCTTTTTCCTACAGTGAGATCCCTCTGGGGAGAGCTGCTGCTGTAGATGGAAGAGACCCAACTTTCAGACTGAGATTGATCTATTTCTTTTAGATAGAGTTATTTTACACTGGGGATTTCTCCTGTCTGGAATCTCCTGAGCACTGACATGAAGTGTTTGCTCCTGCAGGCTCTGTTCCAGCGCTGTGAGAAGCTCAGGCCACTGCTCTTCCGCCTTGCCAGTGAGACAGTGGATGATGATGAGGCCCTAGGTAAGAGCCAACACTGTCCTTGGGTTTCCTTTCCAGAGTTTGGAGCTCTGGTGTTCAGAGAACTGAAGGCCTTTGAGGACTTTTCTCTCCAGAGATTGAAGTTCTCCCTGTTTACTAACACAGAAGGGAGAATATTCTTTTAAATTCTTTAGTATTTGAGGAGGGTCACAGGAGCAGAATCTGAATTCCACAGCTGTGAAATCTAGCCCTTCCTAGAGGGCTGCATTTCACAGTCTTGTCCATGTGCCTTGAAAACCTGCCTGAAGTGACACCTTCCTGAATAGACACCTTAAAGATCCTTAGATCCACTGTCCCTTCCTGATGAGCAGTTTGGAGAGTGCTGTGGAACTGACCTCGTGTAAGAACATGAAGATTTTTTCTCCTGTTTTGCAGCTGAGATCCTGCAGGCCAATGACCAGCTCACACGGGCACTGGGACAGTACAGGCAGGTTGTAGCCAGCCATGAAAATGGTGAGGGAGGAGGTTCAGGCACCAGCTCCACTGCTGAGCCAGGTAAGGAGCACCCTGTGCTGTGGAAGGACAGTGCTTCTTGGGGAATAAATGTGGAGAAAACCCTGTAATATGATAAAACTACTCTGTGACCATCTTTTATATATGGTTGATAGAAAATATTCCTGAAGCTCTTCACCCATGAGTCCTTCTGGGCATGCTGTGCCCATAAAACACCCTTCCTTTCAGGAGGTTTCTCTTTAACTCTTCCCTCTCTCTCCCAGCTCACCAGCCAGCCCCCAGGCGTGTGAAGAGCTACACCCTGATTGACTTCTCTGAACTGGAGATGCCATCCCAGTCTCCACCAGAGCAGTTTCCCAGTGTAAGCAGCACCTCTCGCCACAGCAGCACGACCTCCACCTGCCTGCTGGATGAGGACTTCCAGGCCTTAGGTTTGTGTGTGTTACCCTTGTTACTGTGGCATTTAACCAGGACAGGAGAACTTGGACTTTAATGCTGGTCCTGAGATAAAGGCCCTTTTAGTCAGGGCAAGTGTCAGAAGTTTTCAGGAATGTGGTGTCTGTAATGGTGTTAGACTGCATCAAACTGCTGTGAGACAGCAAAGACAGGACCTGTGGAAAACCCTGTGTTCTGTAACTGATCTCTGGCACTTTGGTATCTTTCTCAGGTCTCTGCACCTCTCCTGTTGCACAGAAACCACCACCTGATTTTGGGTCAGAGGTGAGTGATCCCCCTTAGTCTGTAAGGTCCAAAGGACAGAAATCAGATGTGGTTCTTGATCCAGCTTTCCCTGAAGGGGAACTGGGATCCTCCTGCTCTGCAGTGAATGTCTCAGTTGCAGTCTGCAAGCAGATTGCTCATAATTATTTCTACTTTAAGTAGTGTCACTAAAACCAAAGTTCTTTTCAGTGGAACAGGTCTGACTTGCTGATGTTCCATAGCATGAACCAGAGGTGCCTTGTTTTTCAGACTGCTGTGCACAATGGATATGGTGAAGTTAGTGCTGCTCCAAGGCTGTGTCAGCAGGAGGGCTGTGAAAACAGTTCCTCAGAGAATAATGGGCTCCAGGACCTGGCTGATCAGTTCTCTCCACCATCCAGGACCAAGACATCATCCTTGTAAGCAAACTCTGCACAACTCAGTCTGGTTTGGAGATGAGGAATTCTGGTTTACAGCAGAGCTTTAGGAAAAGCTTTTAATTGCAACTGGTTAGTGATGGCAAACTCCAACTACCCACCCGTGTGCTGGCTCCTGAGCAGCAGTGATGCTCTTGTTAATTGCTCTGTGTAATTGCACACTGGGACCTTCCAAGGGGCAGAAACTTGGGGAGACAAATCCCATGGCTTGGTAACAAGATGCTCTCCAGCTAAAGGAACAATTCCCTTGCAGTCAGGTCTTCTTGTAATAACCTGGAGATTCCCAGCTTCTTGCATTCCTTCAGAGCTAGAATTTACTTTAACCTCCCTGACTGCAGCTCCAGAGGGTCTGTTGTGGGGAGAGGAGACTCCCAAAGCCCTGAAACAGCGTCATGATAGTAGCAGGAATCAAAGTCTGCCTTTGAATGGTGAAACAGCAGCTGCTTACATAGGAAAAAGAGTTTTTGAATTCCTCAGAACTGAGTATGTAACTTGTACTTTGCACCTGAAAGTGATGAGGGGTTGGGAACACAAATGGAGGCAGCAGAAGATGGTGTCCCCAGTTAATAGAAGCTTTCTACCTGCTTTTCTTTCCAGGGATTTATCACCAATGAAATTGCCCTTCCCAGACCTTCCAAACAGCCCAGTGGCAGACAGCCCCTTCTCCAGCCTGGGCTGCGACCTGAACTCTGCTGCCTCTTTGCATCCACCTCCCCATGATGCTTCTCTAGAAAACATTTTTGTCCCTTTAATTTCAATCACACCGAGTAAGTGCAATGGTTTCTGTGCCCCAGCTCTGCTTGCTAGAGGCTTCTAGAGCTCTTCTGTGGCTCCTGCAGGGGAGCAAGGCAAAGCAGCTTCATGCTGGAGAAAAGTGAAGACTGTTCTGTGAGGGACTTGATGTGTCTGAGAGTTTGAGCAAGTGCTTAGGGGTTGTACCATGGCCGTGCCCTTGTCCTCCCTGCTGAGAGTTCCCTGCCCTGGCTGACCTCTGATGTGCTTCTAAAACCTCTGTATATGTGTCTCCTTTTTGCTGTTCCTTACCCCACGTTGGCTGTGGTGCCCTCAGGAGGGAGAGGTGGCCACACCTTGGTTCTGACTCTCCTTTTGTCCCTGGCAGGCAGCATCTCTCCACTCACTGTGTACGACAGGAATGGTTTCAAGGCCATGCTGCACTTCTCCAGGGATACAGCTCCTGGCCGACCAGACGTGCTGGTGATGGTTCTGTCCATGCTGAGCACATCAGCTCAGCCAATTAAGGACATATCCTTCCAGGCTGCAGTGCCCAAGGTGAGTCCTGCTGCACGGGGGTGCTGTGGCACCAGTGCCCCTCTCACAGGGTGTATCCCTGGCCTTGGGACAGCCACACCAGCCCTGTCTGGCCTGGCCCCCTGGGCAAGGGGCAGCACAGCATTGTCTGGTCAAACAGATCTGCCTCCATCCAGCAGCTGGGGAAGGTCTGGCTTTCAGTCCATGACAAGAGCTGCCTGACATGTCTTTACCCAGCTCTGGGCCTTGGTGGCACCCACAGTCCCTTTGCAGCATGGACCAAAATGTTTTCCTTTCCTTTTCTCTTCCAGACCATGCAGATAAAGCTCCAGGCAGCATCTGGCTCAGAGCTTCCAGCCTTCAACCCCCTGCTCCCCCCCACTGTGATCTCCCAGGTCCTGCTGCTCTCCAACCCACACAAGGTTTGTGCAGTGACCAGCTCTGCTGGGGAGGGACAGAGCAGTCTGGGCTGTGCTGGGAAGTGTTACTGTCCCCTTCTAGAAGGCAGTTGACTGAGGGGTGTGGCAGAAGGGGCACAGGAACCTGCAGCTGTGACATTCCTCTCTCTGTTCCTCTCTCCCCCAGGTCCCCACCCGCCTGAGGTACAAACTGGTGTTCACACAAGGCTTGAAGCCCTTCAGCGAGGTGGGAGAGGTGACTGGCTTCCCCGAGGCAGAGCTCTGGGGCAGGAGCTGAAGTTCAGGGGGCTGGGACTCTGCTGTAGTGCCTTAGGGGTGGATGGGAGGGACAGTGCCAGCAGCACTGGCCTGGGCTCTGATGGCTCCTTCCCTGGGGATCCACCATCTCCTTCCTCTTGGTTTCTGTGCAGATGTCTGGCAGGAGGGTGTAAACTGGCTGCTCTGCCCCAGGAGGGGGCTGCTGTAGAGCCCCAGGAGCCTTAATGCTTCTTCCATATGAGTGTTTCTGCTGCTTTCCGGGCCATGTTTCCCTCTTCCCTGTTACTTTTTCTTTTTGAATTAAAAAACCGCAAACCTACACTAACAATCAGCCCTCGTAGCTGCTTGCTGGGAGCCAGGGCAGGATCTGGTGCAGGGTCCCACCTGCCCTGTTTGTGTGGGGTCTGTGTGCTGGGGTGTGCAGCACTGGTGGGAGCTGAGCTCTCTGGGGGTGGTTTGTACAGAGAATAAACATGGACAGGGCTTTGGGGCCAGGCTGCTTGGGGCCCTGTAGGACTTCAAGGGGCCTGTCAGAAAGATGGGGAGGGACTTTTACGAAGTCTTGTAGTGGTAGGACAAGAGGTGATGGCTTCAAACTGGAAGAGGGGAGATTTAGATTGGAAATCAGGAAGTTTTTCACTCTGAGGATGGTGAGACCCTGGCACAGGCTGCCCGGGGAGCTGTGGATGCTCCATCCCTGGAGGTGTTCAAGGCCAGGCTGGACGGGGCTTTGAGCAACCTGTTCTAGTGGTGATTTTATAGCCCTGCAGCTGGGGTTGGTTCTCCCCCTGTCCTTCCAGCTCCAGGGAGGGGAACCGAGTCCTTTCACTGCTCGGTGTGAGCGCCCCGCGTGTGCTGGGCCCTGAGGACGGGGGTAGGGGCCCCCCGCCCTGCCCATGAGCAGCGGGGTCCCCTCAGCGCTCTCTTCCCCGGCTGTTCGGGTGCATTCCCCGCACCGGGACCACCCCACGTTCTCCACAGAGCGGGGACAGCGCCGGGAGCCGCCCGGCGGGTACGGTGGCCGGGAGGGGCGGTGACGCGGCGGCTACGGCGGCCGGCAGGGGCCTGTCGGCGGGTTTCCGGGTGCGCGGCGGGGCCGCCGATGCCGTGAGCGGCCTGTTCCCCGGGGGTCCCGGCGCGGGGGGCGATGGATTTCTCCAGGTTCCTGTCGGACGACTTCGAGGTGAAGAGCTGGGTGAACGCGGCGTTCCGGGCCGTGCAGCAGGAGGCCCCCGGCAAGGTGGACGCTCACGCCGCCACCCTGGTGATGAAGCTGCAGCTCTTCATCCAGGAGGTCAACAACGCCGTGGAGGGTGAGGCGGGGACCCCCTGGGCTGGCCTCGGGAGGGACCCGGGGTGGGGTTTGTGCCTTCGGTCAGTTCCTGCCACTGTGCTGGTGGCTCCGGGACCCCCCGTGTCCTGGTGGGGCCGCCCGGAGCTCTGGGGAGCTGCTGCCAGGGGAGGCTGGAACCGGGTGTTAGGGAAAGTCTCATCCCCACAAGGGCTGTGCCAGGCTGGGCAGGGCAGTGGGGGAGTCCCCATCCCTGGGGGGGTTTCCAAGACGTGGAGATGTGGTGCTGAGGGCCAGGGGTTAGTGGTGCCAGGGGAACAGTTTGACTCAATGAGCTTAAACATCTCTTCCGACCAAAACAATTCTATGATTCTATTGCTCCAGTTTATCCTCAACTCAGACCTACCATAATTAAACAGCTGCTATCAAAAAGAATAAATAAAAAGGGAAATAATCAATGATAAAGTACATATTTAAATCTTAAAGATCTAACTAAAGTTTTGTTGCTTGGTGTTTTGCTCAGTTGTTTTGTTGTGTTTTTTTTAACTGTTCAAGATTATATAAGGTTATTGAAAAGCTGCCTTTTTCCTGCAAGGGTCCTCAGCCCCTCCTCACTGTCCTGCTTGGTGTTTCCCCAGAAACGAGCCACCAGGCTCTGCAGAACATGCCCAGAGTCCTCCGGGAGGTGGAAGTCTTGAAACAGGAGGCAACGTTCCTGAAGGAGCAAATGATCCTTGTTAAAGAAGATATCAAGAAGTTTGAAGAAGACACAGCTCAGTCCATGCAGGTGGGTCCTTCTGTTACTCTGTGATCATCTGCAGCTTGTGGAATTCTCGTTGCAAGGCTTGCTCATGGGGTAGGACTAGATGATCTTTTGAGGTCTCTTCCAACCCCTAACATTCTGTGATTCATGTTAAACAATCTTATGAACTCAGGATAGACAAAACCACTTCTTTTAACAATAATAGTGTAAAACTGTGTGGCACAGATCAGTGCCAGCTGCATTTCCTTCAGAGAGCCAATTCTATGTCTGTTCAGAGCTGCTCTAACCTGACTGAGGATGGTGATTTCTGCCTGTTGCTGGCTGGGGCACATAGCATTTTTGGGGCAAAGTGGATCCTAAAAGTACCAATCCAGAAATCAAAATAACCTTTTGTTTAACTTTGGAAGTTGATTTGACCTCTCTAGCTCCTTCCTCCTCGTAACAGCAAGATCTTTTCACCCAGTTCTTAAAATCCAAGCGAAAAACCTCCCATAATCTATGGCAGTCACCTGTTAATCTTTTATAACAATGGACAGCATTATATATTTTGTTTCTCCTTCAGGTCCTGGTGGAGATTGACCGAGTGAAGTCACGGATGCAGTTGGCTGCAGAGTCACTTCAGGAAGCAGACAAGTGGAGCACGTTAAGTGCAGACATTGAGGAGACCCTTAAAACACAGGTGGGTGCCCCCCTTACTCTGGTTGATCTTTGTGCCCTCAGCTCTCCAGGGAAGCTGCATTTAAAAGCAGTGGCTCTGAACACATCCCTGCGTGTAAACTGCCGTGGTGAAGGAGGAGGTGGGTAACTTGTTGCCTTTCCCTGGTGCAGGACGTGTCTGCGATCTCGGGCAGGCTGACCAGCATGCAGAGCAGCCTGGCCATGCTCGTGGACACCCCCGACTACTCCGAGAAGTGTGTGCACCTGGAGGCTCTCAAGAACAGGCTGGAGGCCATGGCCAGCCCCCAGATTGTGGCTGCTTTCAACTCCCAGGCTGTAGGTCAGTAGCTCTGGCTGTCAGGGCAGTGTTGCCTTCACGAGTAGAACGTTGTGTGGGTGGGATTTGATGTGCTGAAGGTTCCTGGTACTGGGGTCTGGGCTTTTGCTGGTGCTGTGCAGTGTTAGGTGCTCCACAGCTGCCTGCCATCCAGTGCAGCTTTGATTTTCCTGCAGTTTGGTGTACTGGTGGCCACTGGGAGAGCTAAGGAAACCATGAGCTGGTTTTGTAGGCCATGTAGGTGTGAGGTGGAGGTGCTGAGACTGGGCTGCTCAGTTATGCCAAGGATGCTCTCCCAGTGCGAAGTGCTGCTCAAGCAAGCAGAAGGTCCCTGGGTTTGCATTATCATACTGCTACTGGGCATCTATGGTGTTGTAATCAAGAAAGAAATTAGCTTGGAAATGTTCTGACTCCTTATTACCTTCTGAAAGCTGTTAGATTTAAAAGAAGTTAGATTTAAGAAGTTAAATTCAGTCCTCATGTCTGAGGACTTGTCTGAGGGTGGGTTTTAGGTGGTTCTTCTGTTTGAGCAGATAAGTGGACAAAAGGTGGCAGAATCTTTCTGTGTAGGCCATGGTGCACAGCCCCTTCAGAGAAGAATTCTCTTCTTCAGGCTAATGTCTCACCCTCAGCCCTGAGACACTGTTAACTACCTGTTTTATTTTGTTTTGTTTAGATCAGGCCAAAACATTTGTTAAAGTCTTCACTGAAATCGACCGTATGCCTCAGCTTCTGGCTTATTATTACAAGTGTCACAAGGTCAGTATTTTGATAATATTTTAATATGGGGGAATAAAAACTTGAATTCTTGCTTGGCTTGGACTGCAGAGGGAGCTGCTGCATCACATATTGAACCTCTCCTGTTCTGAGGAGGATGAAGCCTGTTCACCTTCCATTCTCTGACTTCTCTTCCTGGCTCTTCACAGCTTTGGTTTCTCCCCATGTTTCATGAGTATTTCTCCATTCAGGCTTTGTGTCCCTTCCTGCAGCAGACATGGGATACGTGTGTTCTGCTTGGTTTCTCTCTGCCTTATAGCTTTGCTTTGCTTTCCTTGGACGTGGCTATGTCAGCAATGACTTTATTGCTGCACCTTGCCAGCCACTGACTTCTGTAAACTCTTTTCAGGTAAGATTAAAAGTTGGAATTCCAGACAGTTCTGTAGCCATAACCTGATCCTCACATTTCTCTCGTGACTGTGACTTTGGAGGATTAAGTTCAAGGCTGGGGCTTGCCAAGTATTTCAACTATTATGTGGGGCTATCAGTTACAGTCTCGTTTTATGAGTAAAATACCAATGTTAATTAAATCTTTGAATCAACTCAGGAGCCTCCAGCTTCCTGCTGAAAGTCTCTTCCTTCAGTGCTGGATCACAGCAGCGTCTGCTGAGATCTGGGGAGAGGAGCAGGGGTGGGAGATGTGTTTTGGCAGAGGTACTCTGCGTGGGGAGCTGTTGGAAGGAGCTGTGGGCTGCCTGCTCTCCTCTCAGGGGAGTTATTTTTATCCCTGCAGGTGCAACTGGTGGCAGTGTGGCAGGATCTGTGCCAGAGTGACCTGAGCTTGAAGCGCCAACTGACGGAGCTGTACGACACCCTCCTGGGGACCTGGCACTCACAGCTCCAGTGGGCAACGCAGGTGCAGTGACCAGTAGTGACCATGAGATGAGACTGAGCAAACCCTCTTCATTCTCCTCCTTTCTGCTTCTCATCCAGACAAGGTTTCCTCTCAGGTGTCCTCCCAGCCAAGGTTGCTGTGTTATTGCCATTAAAGCTGCTCTATCGCTTCCATCTCTATCTTAAGTTAAATCTAATTTGCTGGTGTTGCAAATGTGTTCTGTTGCAAGACGTTTGAAATGCCTGCACTGCTTTATCACTTGGCCTGGAGGAAGCCCTCAAGGTCATGTTGGACTGATTTGTGTCACTGTGCAAGATACCTGAGAGCTTCTGCTATTGCCCCTCAGAGCCTGTGTACTTGTTTTTCCTGCCAAGAATAATGCAGGATCCAAAAAAGCATATTATCCTTTAGTGAAATGAAGAAATAAGTTCATATTGTTGAGCCTGTAAGAGTTCTTCATCCATGAAGGGTAAGAGATCCTTATCTCCATGTTATGAAGCCTGGTGCAAGTGCTAGAGCAGCTGCAGAGGAGCTCAACCTTGCCTTGAAATGTATTTTTTCTGCCTAATGATTCGATGTGAATTACAGGTCAGATGTCAGTTTATATTTTAGCAGATATTTTCAGCTGGGGATTGTGGGAGAGAAATGGCACGTGGGGAAAAGCTTGTGTCAGGCTCTTGTGCTGCTTCTGCTTTCTGGAGAGTTCTTGAGCCTTCTTTGTGGTGACCCCAGGAGCTTTCAAAGCAAATAATGGAGAATAGCTGACAAAAAAAGTCACAGTAAAAGTGATCTCTGGAAGCTCTGCTGCTCTCTGCTGCCTGTCTGCTTCCTCTGTGCTTTTGCCAGTAACTTCTCTGCTCCCACAGGTTTTCAAGAACCCCCATGAAATAGTGACTGTCTTGTTGATTCAAACTCTGGGAGCCTTGGTGCCTTCAATCCCTGTCTGCCTCAGCACTGCCCTGGAGAGGACAGGCCAGGAGACCAAGCTGAGCAAGCTGCTGGAGCTCTATGATGCCACCACCCACTTTGCAAAAGGGCTGGAGGTGGCCATGCTGCCAAACCTGAGTAAGGCTCTTGCCCTGGATGTTGTCATTCTGTTCTGTCAGCTCCTTGGTGGAGTTCCAGTGTGGGATTTGGTTTGGTTTTACGTGGAGGGAGGGATTATCTCTTCATGGCATTGAGCAGTTCCACCTTTGTGTGTGTGTATGTATATATATATATCTATCTATCTCTATCTCACACCCCAGGTATTGACACTGGGTGAGTTTACTGAGGCAGCCCTGTTCTGGGCATGCTTGCTGTCTAGGGTAAATATCATCTAGCACTTCTCCCTTTACAAGCACTACTGCTGCTTCTGCCTAACGGAGCAGGAAATGTCTGCAGGGAAGCTCCCTGTGAAACCCGTTGTGAAAGACCACAGAGCATTAAAGTCGAGGAGTTTCCTGGAATCAGGTCACACCTTGCTAAACAAGAGACAACCTGCCTGAAAGCTGCTTCCATGGGATGCTGACGCTTTATTTTTTAGGTTTTCTGTCATCTGCTGGCTTGGATTTTAACCTAGTGACAGTGCAGGGCCAGATGCTGTTTCTGGACTGTTGGTAGTTTATTCCCCAGCAGCATCCTTGGTGTTTGGTGCAAACTCTGGCCTGTGCTTTCCTTACCCTGTGATGTTTGTCATCTTGTTTTGGTCACGACTTGATGAATAATTCCCACAAACCACAGAGTAGGGAGGTGCTGTGTTTACACAGGTTCATGCCTGGCTTGAGCTGCTGGCTATTTATAGTCCTTTATTAATCTGCTAGGGCCCCTTCAAAGACCAGGTATGGGAAAATCCTAAATTAAAGCTGATGGAGCTTTCCTAATGCTGTGTTTGGTTCCTCGTAGCATCATCTTGAGCTATTTAAACCCAGATTCTGTGATTTCTGGGTGATTTCAGGGTGTGTGACTGTCACTGTATCTGATTTTGTTGTCTCTGTGATACTGTGCTGTTATCAGTCATTTTCTGTTCTTGCCTTAGTTTGTGTTTCGTAATAGAAATGATTAAAAAGGACCTGGAAAAACGGTGTCAAATTGTAGAAGGTGTTGGAATAGGGGCAGAGCTGCTCAGCTGTTATCTGAGTGTGCTTAGAAATCCACAACAAACCCCTTATTTCCCTCTCTTTTGCTGTGGGGTGAGATGTTTGGGAAGAGAAGCATTTCCAGGATGGAAGGGCCAGGTGACTCAGCAGAGAGCAAACCAGTTCCTACCTACATGTACATGAGGGGAGAGTTCAGCTGTGATTCACAGGATGATTCTGGTTGGAAGGGACCTCAGGAGATGGTCTAGTCCAACCTCCTGCTCCAAGCAAGATCCAGGATGAGGCCAGACCATGTTCCTCAGGATATTGTCCAGTCTGATCTTGAAAAGGTCCAAGCACAGAGTGCTTTGGACAGCCTGTTCCATTGCTGCTCTGTCCTCAGAGTCATCTTATATCCAGGTTTCAAAGCAATGATGGTTTGCTGCCCGTTCTTCATGATAGCAGCTGGTGTCCAGTTCTGCTTTGAGAAGTGATCATTCAGACCTGGCTTTGGGTTTGCAGCTCCCTGCTCCACATGGCTCTGAAATGCTCAGTTCATGGTTCCTGTTCAGTGCTGGTTGATGAACACCATGAAGTGCTAGCACTGAGTGAATTGAGTTAGCGTCAGTTATTTTAAGTTTGAGCCAGGCTTTGTGCTAAATGAGGCTGGCCCATGTTTGAGGCTGTGGCAGTAACGTGTTTCACTTCTCAGATGGTTTCAGAACTTTCCTTCTCCTGTAGGTTGGAATGTTTAATAGATTTTTGTCACCCAGTCTGTTTTGGAGCAGGGGGTGATAATTTTCTTGAGGCACTTGTTGAGGTAGAACATCTTGGTTTTGGGAAGCAGGTAGAGATCATAAACTTGGCTTTGAAAAAATCTGTGTAGTTGAGACTAAAGCTGTTGGGCAACATTCCAAGCCTGTGTAGGCAGCATGCTCTAATTGAGGAACTGCTGCATGTGGCTTGAAACAGGGTTTTTAGTAACATGTTCATCTATTTGTAGGCTAAACATCTGATTCTTTGCAGAGGAGCAGAACCTGGTGAAAGTGACAGAGCTGGTGGAAGCAGTCTATGGCCCATACAAGCCCTACCAGCTGGAGTATGGGGACCTGGAAGAAGAAAATCTGCTCATTCAGATCAGCGCAGTGCCCTTGGTAATGTACCAGTCCTTGTCCAGCACAGGGAGGGGCTTGAGGCTTCTACTCAAGACAAGGGGCTTTGTCATAGTTATTGCTCTTTCCTCCTCTAAGTTTTGGTAATGTTTCCAGTTTGCGATATACTTTTTATTGTTAGTAAATTTTGTTTAAGAAATAGAGTTAATTTCAGCAGCCCCATCAGATCAGAGGTACCTTTCTTCTTCTCCTTCACTCAGTAACTGGTATTTTCTGTGTTGGAGAAAGACTTTACCAAAATATTACCATCAACCAAGAGCCTGCTTCAGGTTTGATAGAATTAAGAACATTGAGGGGAGGAAAGTCCTTTTTGTAGAAGATTCTGTTGTTGGCAGAACTGTTTTTCCTTGAAGATTTGGTAAATGGAGGGTTCGGCAGCCCTGGTGGTGTTGAGTCAAGGTGCAGGAGGGTGGAAGCAGCCAGCATTGATCTCCTGGGGGTGCTTCACATGTTTGGAGGGTACCGAGAGGACATCTTGCACAAGGTGTCTCTTCCTTAATGCTGGACACTCCAGGAGGAAGAGTCAGGCTCAACTTTGTTGTTGTTTTTATTTAGGAGCACGGGGAAGTCATCGACTGTGTCCAGGAGCTGAACCACTCAGTCAGCAAGCTCTTCACCCTGGCCTCTGGAGCCATCGACAACTGCATCAAGCTGACGGACGGGCTGGGAGCCTGTGGGCTCCTGAAGGCACTCAAAGCTCTCTTCACCAAGTAAGGTGCTCCTGGTTACCCCACAGCTTTATCCAACTACTCAGTTTGTGGCCAAGGACTTTGTAGTTTATGAAGAAGAGCTGAAAGTGTCTATAGCCATAGTGGCCCCTCCCACCACTTCACTCAGGCAGTGACTGTTTCTTAGGGGGAAATGGAAGCTTTTTATGGCTAAATCAAAGACATTTCTCAGCTGTTTTCTATTTTGGTTGAGCTGAATTTTCATTTTTAATGAATACTTTTGGAGGGGAAAATGTTTCCCAAAGCAGAATGAGACAAAGACAAATTAGGCTGATGAAAGTAGCTCTCAGAGGGGAAATCCTGGGACAAGTGACCTCACGTTCAGAGCCTACCCATGAGTTTGAGATAGCCCTGGTGAGTGAGGCTTGTCTCACACCATCACTGCAGCCCACGTAGGTAGTGTTCCAGTTCTGGTTACCTCCTTATTCTTTCCTGATCTCAAAGGAGTTACTCACAAGGTATAAATCAAACTGTTCCCTGGCTGCCCTGCGAGGAAGAGGGAAGCACAGCTCTGAGCTCACCTGCTTTATAGGCCATTACATAGCAGTGTGCATGCCTCCTGCTTCTGGACATCACTGAAAAGAAAAAAAAAAAGGGGGTGTGTGGAAAACAAAATGTTCTCCTTTTTTATCCATGTTCTTATCTGGGGAGTAGCTGAGAAAACAAGTTCATGAGCTTGTTGTCACTGTGTTCCTGGAGTAAGGGCCAAGTGATGGAGTAGCAGTAACCTTATAAACTATTTCTGGCCTTTCCTAGGAGATGTGGTTAGTGCAGGGGTAACAAAAATGTCTTACTCACGTTTTCTCATGTAGAGAGTTCTAGAAAGCAAATTGGAGTGGCCACACAGTGTCTGTTCCTCTGAGTGTCTCACTTCTAGGGTAGGCTTTAGAGGGCTGTGGCTGAGCAGTTCTCCACATCCATGTGTTTGGACTGGAACAACAGTGACTCTTCTGAACTCCTTTTAGTGTTTCTGGTTCTTATTTGGCCCTTGTACGGGACTGAGCGAGCAGATTGCAGCTGTGCAGTTACACTGCTCTCTGACCTGTTCTCTTGTGCTGGGCTTATCTCTTCTCCACTTCTCCTTTCAGGTACACATCTGACTTCACAAATACACTGCAATCCATACGGAAGAAATGCAAACTGGATGATGTCCTCTCAGACTCCCCTTTCCAGGAGGACTGGACTGCATTCCAGAACTCTGTTCGGTAAAGGGGATGTTTTTTTTCCAGGCTCAGAACTGATTTTTGTCTCAGAGTTGGAAGGGAATTACCTGGGGTCAGTTTACACAGGTTGTTAGTGCAGAAGGCAGAGCTGTGCTCACCTCACTGCAGCACTGCTGGGAGCATTAGTGCCTGGGTTTCAGGTTGCTGCTGGCACAGTGAGTGCTGTGGGGCTCCCACCCTGTCTGGAGCAGGGCTGCATGTCACACCACCTGCAGTAGCAGCAGGGACACCGAGCTGGCCTGAGCCAGGGTGACAAGAAGGATGGGATGTGTGTGGATGAGGCTGTTGGGCAGAACAATTCAGTGTGTTACCCAGTGGATGCAGAGTCAATAGCCAAATTAACTCTGACACGTGTCCCCCGTGGGCTGTGCTTTGGTTATGGCAGTTTGTAATGGCTTGACCTGTGTCTGAGGTGGGTTGTTGGGGGGGACCCTGCATTATCAGCCCCAAATCTCACAACATGGGGTTTCCTTCTGTTCTTTCCCAGGATAATTACTACCTGTGGGGAGCTCCTTCGTCAGTGTGGAGACTTTGAGCAGCAACTGGCCAACAGGTGGGTGCTGCTGAACTTAATTCATGAGCTGTCAGCACAGGTACCAGGCTGGGAGAAAACAAACCCCAAGGTGCTTTTGTAGACCATGGAGGGAAAGCAGAGACACTGTGGTTTGTTTTGGGTTCTTTTGTCCCTCCCCACCTTTTGTAGTGCCAGAGATGGGTCACAGGCTGTCCTGAGACAGTCACAAGAATCCTTTTTCTTGGAGACTCTCTGGCCATCCAGTGGGCTGCCAGGCTGGGGTCAGGAGGAATTTTCCACCAGGTCCAATTGGCAAGATTCTCACTCCCCGTGTGACAGGGGACATGAATCACTGGCTGAAGTGAACCTGGGTGTGCCTCAACTGATCAATTTCTTGTAACCTGAGGAGCCCCAAGCACAGGCAGCACATAGATCTTCTCTTGCTTGTAAACAAGAGCTTCAGCCTCTTCCACGTTGAAGTGCCTTGGTTGGGGTCAAGTGCCTGGCTTTGTACAGGACCCAGCAGCCTGCAGTGCACAGGAGGCTGGGCTTGACCCATATTTGCTAGGTGTTCCCACAGCACAATCCTCTTTTTCTTAATTTTGCAGTTTTTGAGTTGCACAGTAGACATGAGAGTTGGCTGTAGTTAGTGTCTGCCACCAATGAATGTTCTCTCCCTTGAAGTGACTTTTGTGTACTTGTTTTCAGGATTTTATCAACTGCTGGGAAGTATCTCTCGGACTCCTACAGCCCGTGTAGTTTTTCTGGCTTTCAGGAGAGCAGCTCTGCAGAGAAGAAGAGCTCTGTGAAGAACCCCTGGCAGGAGTACAATTATCTTTTGAAGGAGAACCCATCTGAGTATGCCAGCCTTATGGAAACGCTCTACACCCTGAAGGTAGCTCTGGAGCCTGGGGCAGCCTCCCTCTGTCCCAGGGGGCCGTGGGGCCCCCCTTTGGTAGATGAGACTTGGATTCCCCCTGGTAATGATTCATCTGGAGCTGCAGCCTTTTGATGGGCTGTGTTCCAGGTCTTCCACCAGCTGATCTGCTGAGAGATGGAATGGCCAAACCCAGAGCCTGGGCTCATTCCCTCTCTCCCCAGGTCCTGCTGTGTTTGGTGGACATGCCCTGGTCAGCTCAGGTGAGGGAGGTTGTGTTGGGAAGGTTGTGTTGGAGCCATCTCAAATTCTGCAGGCCACGTGCTGGCTTATCAAGACTTTCTTTGCCACTTATGGTCTGCTGCCATATCCATTCCAAAATAGAATTCTGCAGGATCATCCATGCATGCATCTGTAGAATGACTCTGGTTATCTTCTTGAGGATCTAAGTTATGTTTGCCACTGTGGCTCACATGTGGTAGTGAAGTCAAGGTTATGAGTTCTGTCCCTCATTTCCTTAGAACACTTTAATTTCTATTGAACTTAGTTTAGCTGCAGCTCTGCAGTTCAATATTTGACTTTAGACCTTTGCTAAATACTCAAGTTCCATAAGTACTCTTCATGTAAAAGTTCTGCTTGGATCCCATGCAGGAAGGAGTTGTGCCCTGTGAGGAGGAGGCAGTTTTGCCATCTTCTCTGCAGGTTTCTCAGTGTCTAGCCTGTTCTGGTGCCTGGCATGAGCAGAATGTGCTGCTGATTCTTTGCCCCACTTTTCAGGGAGCAATGTGCAGTTTGTCTTGAATAACTGGTTGGAACAGGGCATGGGAATGGGGGGAAAAAGGCAGGGGAAAGCTTTTCTCTATTAGGATGGCTTCATAGAGGCCTCTTTAAGAACTTTAACATAACTTCTCTGTGGTGAGTGTAATGATTGCTGTATGTAAACACTTTTCTGTGTCTCTGTGTTAGGAAAAAGGTACAAGCAACCACAACCTGTTGTCTTCCTCACGAGCTGCCCTGGGCCGCCTCAACCAGCTGGCACACCACTTGGCCTTTGATTCTGTGTTCCTTCGCATCAAGCAGCAGCTCTTGCTGGTGTCCAAGATGGAGGTGAGTGGGGGGTCCATGGATCTGGGGTTGGGATGTCACTGTTCTAACCTGTGTGTTCCCCACAGGGAGCCGTGGCTGGGTTTGGGGCCAGGGGGAGGACGAGGGAAGCGGTTTCCTCCCTGTCTGTGTTGGGCTTTGTCTCAGTCCCTGGGTAGTCCCAGCTCGTGTCGCTGGGTGACCCCTTCACAGCCTTCATGCTCCAGGAAGTCATAGATTCATTCTGCACCTTTTTCCATCCAGGGCTGGAGTTCTGGTGGCATCGGTGAGACCCTGACAGATGACCTGCCCAACTTCAGCCTGACTCCTCTGGAGTATATCAGCAATGTAAGAGCATGCACATTACTGGGAGCCCAGTGCTGGGGAATCTCTTCTGTGTTTCCTCAGTTTTCTGTAGCATTGTAGTATCTGTTAGAATTGTTATATGGTGGTGATCAATGTTCTCAGCAGTCCAGCCCTCATCAGTTAGGCTCTGCTGTTCTTTGTAGCTTTTATGAAACCCCTGTCAGGTTGTGGAATAGCAGAAGAACGTGGGGAGCACAGGGAGCTGCTTCCTGTCCAAGGCAAAGAGGAACTTCAGAACATTTTAGATACAAAGCCTTTGTTTCCTGACATCTTTTCAGGCCTACCATTTATCCAGCTGCTGTATGATGGGTGGGCCAAGACTGAGTCGTAGCTTTCTCATGTGTGCAAATCTGTGAGCAGGGTCCCTTCTTGGGAGGGATGCATTTCTGGCACTCATTATCATATTGTCACTCCAATATGTGTTTCTTCCTCAGTGATTTTGTTTGATTCAGCCTCTTAGATTCTGCTCTAGAAGACAAACTGCCAGGAACACTCCAGAATGAAAGATTTGCTTGGGGTAACTGTTCTCTGAGCAGGTTTTTCTTAACATGATGGTTTCAATGGCTTGTTCTGTGACCTTGTGAAAAAATACTTCTTCTGCAAAGGGTAATGATGAGCAAGGGCCAGTTTGTTCCTGAGCAAATGTAGGTTAGTGAGCTGCTGTCAAGCTCAGCTTTCTGCTTTCAGGTGTGGGTTACTGCAGGTGACTTTTTTCTCTAGCAGGGAACTTGCTTCACATTTGCTCAGTGACTCACCTCTTTGTGCTTTTGTTCCAGATTGGGCAATACATCATGTCGCTTCCTCTCCACCTTGAGCCATTTGTCACTCAAGAGGATTCTGCTTTGGAGCTGGCGCTGCACGCTGGAAAACTGCCTTACCCCCCAGAGCAAGGTAGGGTGAAACCAAGGGTTGGGGCATTTCTGGGAAAGTTTCACATTCTGGCCTTCCATGGTGTAATGTGTTGTGGAGCTGAGCTATCTCAGACCCATTTCCTACTATCTCCTCATGTGGTTTCTTCCAAGAGTCCCCTGCTAATGCACAGGAGGAGCCTCCAAATAACAAGTAAAACTTTTCCAGTGTTTGAACCAGAAGCTTTAGCTTGGTCCATTTCAGTTTAGTGTCCATTAAAGCTGTGGCTCGGTGCAGGTTTCTGAGCTGGAGCAGTATTTACTGTCCTAGGTGCAGGGAGTGAGGTCAGTTCCCAGGCTCTGAAGGGAGCCACTGAACCATCTAGCACTGAAAGACTTCTCAGGTTAGCTTGTAAACAACTTTTTCCTCTGCCTCTTTTCTCTGTAAATCCAGGAAGAGCTACTGTTACACCCTGTGTGACGTGCTGTGCCTCTCTGTGACATGGGTTAGGAGCCCATGGTCACAAACTGGTCTGCTGGCTCTTGGTTTGGACACGTTTTGCGTCTCTGGAACACCGTGGGTTCCAGTCTCCAGAGTCAGGTTCTTGCTCAGTGAGGACACAGTTTAGGTGTGGGTTTAGATTGGATGTTAGGAAGAAATTCTCTACTGACAGGGTGGTCAGGGACTGGCACAGGCTGCCCAGGGAGGTGCTGGAGTCACCATCCCTGGAGGGCTTCAACAAACAAGTAGATGTGGTGCTTGTTGGACAAAGGTTGGACTCACTCCTAGAGGTCTTTTCCAACCTGAATGATTCCATGATTCTATGATTTAAATTCCTTTTTCATGCAGGTGAAAAACCCTCAGAGCTCCACTGCTACTTCCAGTGCCACTGGAGTCAGTGGTGATGAGACATCTGAGGCCCAGGTGCCTCTTCAAAACCTTCTCCCCAGAACACTCTGAGGACTTTTCTGCGTGTCACTCCTTCATGTCTTGCAGCAGGCTGAGTTTTGGCTCTTGGTCGTTCTTCAGGTGGCTGCACCTACCTGTTGTGTCATTAGTCCTGCTGCAATTAACAGCAGGAGCTACCAAGGGCTGCCTGGCGGGTTTGCTGTGGTTAATCTCTCTCAGTGGTTATTTCCACTGGCAGCCACGGCAGGCTGGAGCTTGGTGTTCATACCAAGAGCTTGGTGGCTATTTCCTGTAGCCTTCCCAGAACAGGCTCTTCAGTTTGGGTTTTTGCACTGATTATTTTGTCATCTGAAAGCACTTGCATGTTTATTTCAAACTGTTAATTTTCAAAACACAGAGTGCCTTTTAGGGCTTGAAAAACCCCTGTGAATCCTTGGCATTGCAGTGGCTTGTAAAGAGCTCCTGGAAGGTGATCACATGGGACATGGCAGCAGTGCCCCTGAGCCCAGCCTGGTCACTGTCAGCCCTTCAGAAGTGACTTACCTGGAGAAGCAGTAGAGGGAAATGGAGTGTGGTGGGTCTTGAGGTAACCCTCACTGCTGGGTGGTATCAAGGAGGATGTGTGATTGCTTTGACTGCTCCAGAACCAGCTGATAACTCTGCACAGCTTCACATCCCGACCCATTTATGAATGGTGCTTTGTTCCAAAACCAGCAGCTGTGGGCGAGTGACACTGGGAGCTAACTGGGGTTTTCTGTCCAGGAGATGAGTTACCAGAGCTGGACAACATGGCTGACTACTGGCTGGGCTCCATCGCCAGGGCCACCATGCAGACCTACTGTGAAGTCATCCTGCAGATTCCAGAGCTCACCGCGCATTCCACCAAGCAGCTTGCCACCGACATTGGTACGCTCAGAGCACCTTGTGCTGTTGCTGTGATGTGTAGACTGCTCAGTCCTTACGTTAGATCTGAAGAAGCTGCAGCCTGGGTTTGTCCTTTAACCATGAGCACCTTGATCTGATACCCAGCATTCTTTACAGAACCTCTGGGATCAGCTCCCCTGGTTGGTGGTGCTGACCCTGTGCTCTGAAGGTGCTGGGTGACTAAATTTCTTTCCACATGGAGAACTGTTCAGCAGCAAGGTGGGGGATGTTGGCACGCAGTCATTCCTGCCTCCTGCCGTGCAGAGTGACCGAGGGAGGACTGATGCAAGGTGTTGGGGAAGATATTTCTGGAGGATATGGAGATGGGTTCATCCAAAGCTGATGAAAGTGTCACCTCGAGGCTAGTGCAGCTGTTGGAAAGGGCAGTTAGTCCTTTCCTTGCTGTGAATCATGGATGCTGCCTCCCCCATGGCCACGCTCACATCTAAGGACACAGTATCTCCTCAGCTCTCCTGAAGGTGTGCTTGGATGCCAGTCAACTCACCCTGAATCTTTTTTTTGTTGTTTGGCATTGCTTAAAAACAATCCAGTGGGGTAGAGGCTGGCTGCTCAACATTATCCTGCCTGCCTTAATCCCCCACCTGCCTGTGAAGCAGCGAGCTGGAACTCGCCTCTCCAGAGCTCCCCAGCTTCTGTTGCAAGCTCTTTGCTGTGGTTGTGCCCCTGTGCCTGTGGGGACTGTGCAGGTGCTGAAAGGTGTCAGGATGTGTCTCAGTCCTCTGAGCAGACTGTGTCTGAACAGGGAGCAGAAATGCTCACCAGTCAGTGCTGCTGGATCCCAAGCACTGCTCTTCTCCCTGGTGGTTTGCTCAGTGACAGGACTGCAGCTGGTGTGAAGAACAGAGGGTAACTGTCACTTGCACCCTGTTACCTGTCCAAACACCTTTATCCTTCATCTTGCAGATTATCTCATAAACGTGATGGATGCCCTGGGCCTTCAGCCATCAAGAACCCTGCAGAACCTGGTGCTGCTGCTGAAGGCCAAGCCAGAGGAGTACCGGCAGGCTGCCAGGAGCGTGCCCCGCCGCATGGCCACCAGCATTGCAGCCATGAGAGCCCTCGAGTGCTAGCTGGCCTGGCCCTGCTGCTGGGCACCACCACCAGGGATGGACTGTTCCACTTGGGTGTGTTTCCCTTTGCAAGGACAGTGACAATATCTCTGGGGATTAAGGGAATTTATTTCGGAATAACTTTTAATAAATATCTTTGTGGAGGAGGAGCGTGTTCCACGTCCCCATCCTTAGGAATAAGGGGAGATGTCCTGCAGCCAGATCCACCAGAACCCATCTGGATGCCCTTGGGTGGGCAGCACGGGGCTGGCTCCTGCCTGGAGATGTTCTGTGGCTGCTGGAGAGTTCGTGCTGCACGGCGGTGAGATGAGTGGCTTGTTCAGAAAGTTTAATCAATTCTGAATCTGAAATTATGGGGTAGGTGCAACAAAGATGGACTGATTGGCAGCTCCTCTGCCTGCAGGCAATCAGCATTGCTCAAGTCTGTCATTATTCGCAAAGTCACCAAGACAGACTCATCAATTAGTAGATGAGGCATGATGGAGCTCAGCCCTGGGAGCAGAACCTGTTTGGTGGGTTGGTCCCTGTGCCATTAATGGATTCCACTGAAAGCTGCGAAGTTTATAGGAAATTGAATCGAGTGTTGCTTGCTTGTTAAATTTACTGAAGCTTGGTCTGTAGATCTTTGTAAGACACTTGTCCAGCCTTAGGAGGAGCTGGGCAGAACACAGAGGTCCCAGCACTGCCAGCTGTGTGAGCCTGCTGGATAAAACCCACATGGAAGCTCTTCTGTTCTGGAGGGAAAACCCAGCTTTTTCTCCTTACATGGTGGATTTTTTTCTCAGCAAGGTTTTCCAGTGGATATTTACTCTTTTGTATCAGAGAAGTCTATTATAAAATCCTCAAATGAATTGGAAATTTGCTACTGGATGGAATTGGGGCTTCTCAGGTGCCTCATTTGGCTGTGACCTGTGAAGCCTTGCCCCTGGTGAGCTCTGTGCCCAGGCTCAGTCTTCCAGTGGCTGCACGGCTGCTGCAGCAAGAAAGAACCCTTCCCACATGTACACTTATCTGATCAGCCCACTGGGGAGAGAGCTGGGCTGGTACAGAGCTGCAGTCAGGTACCTGAGACACTTCCCACTTTTATTAGTCGCCAGACACCCTCTATAAACCAGCAGTGACGAATGGCAAACTGTCCCTGTCCTGAGGAACATGCTGTTCCCAGCTACCTGTGCTGGGAGACGGGTGAACCTCAGGACTTAAGGAGGCCATAAGAAAGCTGGGGACAGACTTTTG
Organism: Brachypteracias leptosomus; assembly: GCA_013401335.1. Taxonomy (NCBI): domain Eukaryota; kingdom Metazoa; phylum Chordata; class Aves; order Coraciiformes; family Brachypteraciidae; genus Brachypteracias; species Brachypteracias leptosomus. Next base: position 483,108 of record VYZX01011232.1, on the reverse strand, counting down.
AGCAGGGCCTGTTGGGACAGGACAAGGGGGGATGGTTTTAAACTAAAAGAGGAGGATTTAGACTAGAGAAAAGGAAGACTGTTGATGCTGAGGGTGGTGAGAGCCTGTGCCAGGTTGCCTAGAGAGGTGGTCACTGCCCCATCCCTGGAACCATTGCTCTAGTTGCAGATGTCCCTGCTCCCTCCAGGGGCTTGAACAAGATGATCTTTAAAATTCCCTTCCCACCCAAACCAGTCTGATTCTATGATACTAAAGCCAGAGCCTGACGCCGACTCTCTGAGGTTTGTTAGCAGGTTTATTAGAACTCTTCCTAGGGAGGGGAGCACAGCCACGGCTTTTCAGTCCCTTCCTGATGCTGGCAGAGAGCAGAAGGTGGCTCAGCAAGGGACAAGCTGATGTCAGCAGCTGTTGGTGGCTGTTTGGAGGTGTCAGGACCCGCCGCTCACTCGGTTTCCATGTCGCTCTCAGGACCCAGCACATCCAGGGGCTGCACACGCAGCGAGTCGTAGTTGGGTGGGGGGGTGCCGGGCTCAGGGGGCAGAGGCTCGTCCCTGGGGAGGGTCCCTGTGTCCTCGTGCTGGAAGCCCAGGTTGGTGTGAGCCTCCACCAGCTCCGACACCGTCGGGGGCGCGTCCGGGTACCGCACCCGCTTCTGCCTCAGGCCTCTGCACCAGCCGATGACGTTGATGATGGTGATCCAGAGAGAGTCGATGATGATCTCCCCGAACTCGATGAGGCACAGCACCGAGCCCCCCATCCAGAACCCAAACTGGCCCCCCAGGCTCGACAGCAGCCAAACGATCTGTGGGGAGCAGAGGGAGTGAGCTGGGGCAGCAGATCCTGGTCCCTGCCCAGCCCCGGGGCACTCACCGTTGTGGCTGCAGACTCGGAGATGGTGCGGTAGTTGTACTCCTGGAAGTAAATGTTCAGCTTGATGATCCCGTTCCTGTAAGGGATGAACAGCAGCTCAGTAGGGATCAGTCTTACCTGTGAAACCATTTCCTGCTTCCCCCAGGAAAAACCCTCCTCTTTTCCCCCTAATTCAGGGCTTAGGTGTTCCAAGGGTGGCTCAGCAGTTACCCCAATTTTGGTGCATCCCTCTCCCTGCTGCTGCTGCGGTTGGCAGAGCCAGAGGTGTGAGTGTGAAGAGATGAATGTTATCACCCAGGAGGGTGCTGTAGGAGCATCAGACATGCATGAAGTGTTTCCCATTTGCTTTACGTGTCTTTGGGCAGCCATGTGCCAAATCTTGCCCTCCCTTTGCATTGGCACACGCGTGCTCTGGCCCAGGGCCAGGCTCATGTTAATCTAATGTTAACAGGCTTAGCAGAAAAGATAAAGTGGTTGTTCCTCTCACTCACCTGTCCAGAGTCACATTTGTTGACATATCCCTTTCATAAGACAGAATATGGAAAATCCAGTCCTAGGAAAACAAACTTTGTTCAGAATGGAGCAGAAGCATCTCCACCAGGCACCCTCCGGGAGAGGAACCCAAGGGAGGTGCGGGACCCCAAGGAGGAGAGGCTGCCATGGGAGCCCCCCCTTCTCTCTCCTGCCCTGGCACTAGTGTTTGTTTGCGTGCTGAAAATGTGTAATTTAGCAAAGAGGCACTTGCTACCTGGACATTAAGCTCTGAAAATAGAGTGATTCATGCAGCTAAGAACAGGGGATTATTAATGCATGCTTCAAGCCATGGGGGTTACCTCCGAAGCTTCGGACGGCCAGTCTGCCATGGAGATGGTCATCTTGTACTGGGTGTCACTGGGGGAGGAAGGCAGAGCATCAGCACAGACCTTCCCCTGCTCTGGAGGGGCTGGAGCTCCTGTTCTCAGGCAGAAAACCAGCCCTGTGTGCTTTGCTGTGCTCTAGAAAGGTCCCAAGGTGGAACACGGGGTCCCCTCCACCTCTACAGCTCCACGGAGGGCTCAGGTACTTACTTGCACGTTTCCTTACAGGAGTCAATACAAATCTGCCTGTGTCTTATACTTGATCTCAGTGACGAGTAGCAATATGCTGTGTGGTGAAGAGAAAACATCAAAGCATCTGTTTAAACAAGGACCCTGCTTGCTGGATGCAATAGATACTAGTCGTGTGCTTACCCCAGCCCGGGTTGTCTTCATTATTGCAATAATTCACCCCTTCAGGTAAAGGAAACATGTAGTGACCGCAGCCACAGATTTCAACCATGTGATTTTGGAAACAGGAGCGCAGGCAAGCCTGGGAAAAGGGAAGGGGGAGATGCTTAGACATGGACCAGACCCCCTGCCCACCCTTTGGCTTGCTGTTGTCTCCAGACTTCATACAGCACTGACAAAGGGCTGGTTTCCACTTTACAGCCAGGACTCTAAAAATACTTCAACATAAAGGGGAGGTTTTGGAAATCTGAACTATCAGTGCACCAGCTTCTCCCCTGGAAAGGATGGTGGCCACAGCTCCAGCAGCCCACGAGCCTCAGCTCAGTGAAGCATGGAGTTAATAACCCAGGACCAGAGAGGGATTCTGCACAAAGCAATAACAAAGTCCATGAAAAGATAATTAAATTTAACGGCTCCAGCTAAGTAGAACAAGCAGAGAATTTCTGTGTGATCCGGAACATGCACAGAGCTCCCAGGGGGTGGTGGGAGAGCTGGGCTGGGCTGTGCTGAGAGGTCTCTGAAGTGATGTGGGTTACGTGGACACGCAACCCCAGCTGCGTTTAAGTAATAATGCAATCATGTCAAGTATTTGCTTAAACATTATACAAGCATCTTCAAAAGCAGAGTAAAGTGGCCCAATTGTTATAATTATATAAGGGCAGGGCTGTGCCCCCTTGGCTGCTCTGCTCTGCTCTGCCTGGTGCTTGGGGTGATGGGGACCTGAGCTCTGGGAAAACGGGGTGTGAGGAAAGGACCAGCATTAACTGTGCTCCTAGGCAGAGTAAAAGTACTTGGTTTTTTTCTCTGCAAACTGGCACTTTGTGGGTCCCACACGGCAGGGTCCTGTCTCATGGACCATCCTGGCCGCTGTGCTCCTTATCTGGTGATGCAAATCTAACACCTGCATCGTCAGGGCTGGCTCCTGCAATCCAGTTATTTCCACTGGGGTCGTTTCCAAACCTGCATGTTCAGACTAAGGTGTGGATTTGTTGCCAAAAAATAAGGTCTCCGTGTCTGGGTTGTGCTTTCTGCTGTATCCTCAGTGATGCTCCACTAATCCTGTGTGCTAGTCAAAGGTTGTAACTATGATGATTTTCCCTGAACAGCGCTGAGTTAAGCCCAGTTCACCTGTATGGAGTAGGAGGTGTTGTACTGGCTGTAGAGGTTCCTGACGGGGACGTCGGAGCCGTTGTTGGTGCAGTCACTGTAGGGGTAACCCATCCTCTCCAGCTCATCCTGCAACACAACCACAACAGCAAACTCCAGTGTCATCACCTGTTTGCTAGAGACTCTGATTCCTGTATCCAGTGCAGAATTTCCTAAAACCCCCCCATGGCAGAGCTGGAGGAGCAGCCAGTGCCCAGGGTGGGTGGAGGCAGAGGAGGGTGTTGAGGAGCAATGTGGTTTAGCAAGGCCCCTTCTGGCGTGGCAGAGCAGAAGGGAACAATGACCTGAGCTCTCCAGCTTGGCTCCAACAAAGCCCTTTGCCAGGACAGTTACATAAAACCCTCCATAAACGGCTCCAGCCCCCAGCCAGCCTATACCTTGACTCTTTTGGTTTGAGCCAGTTCTGCCAAGACCTAAAGCAGCCTTGGTGTTGGTCCCATCAGATAACATTATTCTCAGAGGATCTGCTCTGCAGGAATGCCTCACATACCACCAGCACCCCGATGGAGGTCTCTGTCCCGGCCATGGCGTAGATGCCCTGGTCCTTGAGGAAGGGGAAGCTCTTCTGTTGGTGCAGCATGAGCCTGGCCCCGGCTGCAGAGGACAGGTAGGGGATGTAGTCCTGCTGGCTGATGTCCAGAATCAGCTTCAGCCCTGGGACACCAGAAAAAACACTCAGGACAGGAATCGTATCGAAATGTAAGTCCATCTAGAGTCTATTTTCTTTTCACTGTGCACAGAAATCTCCATCCCTGGGGGGAGAGCTGGGGTCTGGCTGTGTAAGTACAATGGTGAGTGCACAGGATGGGAATATCTGAGTGGAGCCTCAGGTTTTGGCTCTCCAGATGTTACACTTCTGCAAAGTAACATCCACACTCACATTATTGGTTTCTATGTGGCACGTTTCCCTTCTGGGGGCTTATTCCCCCCTGGAAAACCAGACAGAGAAATGAGAAATCTCTGTCACGGCAGGTCCCAGCACCTCAGCTCCTCCAGCTCCTCCCTCCTTGGCAGTCTCTCTTACCAAACTCGGCTCCAGGGTTGGAAGAGTTCAAAGCCTCCTCATCCATGCCCCAGTTGAAGATGTAGCAGTTACCGTGGTCTGGGTGGTAGATCTGGGTGAAATTCCTGGAATAATCACACACACAAACCTGTGACTCTTGAGGAGGGATAAAGGGTTATAAAATAACTCAGCTGGTGGGGCTCAGGAGCTACGTCTGGGGTTCACTTTAAATCACTGTGTTTGTGGAATGCCTGTGTAGAAATTTCAGCTGATCTCATTTCAATCAGTCTGTTGTGGGAAGAAAGCAAAGCAAGGTCCTGGTGTGTGCTGAGACAGAACCCCTGGGGATTGTGCTTGGTTGGGTGGATAGGAATGATCTGTCACACTGAGGAGAGAAATAATTGCTTGATCTGGGCAATGGTAACAGGTTTTGGCTGGTGTTTTATCTCCTTTGATAATGATTCTCTTTTCAGCAGGGGCAGGACCCCGTACAGCCTGGGCTGCTGCTCTGCACCCACCTCAGAGCCTTGTGTAAGGAGGAGGGGGCTGTACTGGGGCCACACCGCTGTGCTGGGGGACATGGACACGGGGCTGGCAGCAGGTCCTGGGGGCTTGGGGGTGGCACCTACTTGTAGTTGCAGGGCTCAGCCCCGTAGAGACAGGCCAGGATCATGTCCTCTGCCTGGTAGCCCATCCTGATCCTGTCCTGCAGCGGCACCTGGGAGAGGATGCTGGTGGACTGCAGGATGTACCACTCGGTCACCGCCTGCGCCGCGCTCGTGAAGTTCCTGTAGGTGCAGTTGTCGGAGCCCTGGTGGCTGCACTGGGGACACAGGGCAGGCAGGGCTGTGTCCTGGGGGGGACATGCGGGGTGTCCCCTCCTCCCCGTGTGCCCGGCGTGATGCCAGCCCTGCCTGCTGCTCCCAGGGAATGAGAATCATAGAACCATGGAACCACCATGTGCCTCAGTGCCCCCAGCCCCAGCGCAGCCAGACCAGAGCTCCAGGGCAGGGTGGCCACGGGCAGCTGGTGGGGAGGAGATGCTGATCTCCATCCTGCATCCCTGCCGAGGTGCCCAGCACTGCCCATCCCTCACCCCTCCCCAGCTGCCTCCCACGGGACCCCTCTCACCAGCTTCACCGCCAGCTTGTACTTCTTTTCTTCTGATGTCACATTGGATGGAGCAGGTGGAGCAACCGTCTGGTTGCCTGCAGCTGTCTGGTTGTCTGCAGCAGTTTCGTTGCCCCCAAAAGTCTGATTGCCCACAGAGGTTTCATTGCCCACAGTGGTTTCGTTGCCCATAGAGGTTTGGTTGCCTGTGGTGGTTTCATTGCCCGTGATGGTTTCGTTGCCTGCAGCGGTTTCATTGCCCACATGGGTTTGGTTGCCCCCAGCAGTCTGGTTGCTCTCAAAGATGTCCAGGATGATGGGATTGTCCTTGTCATGCTCATCGATGAGGACCAGGGGTATCTGGTGCCAGAGCCTCAGGTTGAGTGGTGGGGAGGGGCTCTCGCTGCTGTTCCCTGGTGTGGGCTGCAGGATCCTCTCCAGCGCTGCTTCGATGAGCCTGTCCAGGTCCTTCAGCAGGTGCTTCACCTCTGAGTATCTGCAGGACAAAAGGCAGTTACCAGGAGGTGTCAAAGCAATGGGGACGTGCAGCAGCTTGGCTACTGCTCCACTGGCTTAGACCTTCCTGAGGAGCTCAGATTGCTGCCTAAAGATTTACTGGAGGAGGACAGGAGCCTCCATGCAGGGCAGGACAGCTCAGCAGCCTGCAACCAGCTGGAAAACCAGTGTCAGGATCAGCAGGGAGTGGTGGTGCTGGTGAACCTACTGGTGCAGAACCCACTGGTTGCAGTTCAGTAACTCTCCAGTTTACACAAAACATCCCCAGCAAGCAGAGGAAAACCAAGCCCAAGGTAATTCCCGTGTGCTGGGTGGGAGCATCTTGCCCCGGGCTGTGGTACTGCCCAGATGTAAATTTAAAGGAACTCCACCAAAAATCAGTTACTCTTCTGAAATGAGGATGGAGATCTACCCAGGGTGGTGCTACTGTTTAACCAGCTCTTAATGGCCCGAGCGTGGGTGATAAGAGGTACATTCATGGGGAGGAAGGAGGAAGAAAGGAATTGTGGGGGGAGATTGAGAGACTGATTTTGGTTGTACAAGTGAGTTGAACTTTGAGTGTTCCCTGAGCCTGGGAAAGTTTGGAGGGAGGCAACAACCATCACCAGATGGGCTGATACGGTCAGAAACACCAGCAGACTCGTGGGCACACCAGCCCTCCTCTGCACCTGGGCTGGTTGCCTTCATGCTGTCCTCCTTCGCTTGGTTTTAGTGCCACTTGGTGAGTCCATTGCTGCTCCTAATGTGAGATCTGAGGGGGGAGCAGGTCCACAGGACCTTGGGCTCACAGGGTGACCAAAGGTGTTAAAGCACAAGCGAGGTGAAGGAAAACTCACTTGAAAGGGTTGGCGTTGCAGACAGTGACTGCTGGGAACTTCATGGTCTTGAAGCCGATGGAGAGGGACGAGGTGACGTTGTAGGAGAGGTAGGTGTTGATGAGGATGCCCCACTGCCAGAACACCAGGGACGCAAAGAGCAGCGTGAGGAAGAACCAGATGAGTTTCTTCTTCGGCCCCTCTTTGATGATGCGCTTGGGGCCGTGGGTGTTGGTGTTGTCACAGTACCAGACCAGCAGCTCCTTGTAGGTGTAGCCGGGACCCTTCTGCAGCCGGTGCAGCGCCCGAACAAAGTACTTCTTCAGGTTCATGCTGCTGCCTGCAGGAGGGAGAGAAGGTGTCAGAGCAGCCGTGCTGAGAGGCAGGGCTTGGGTTACACCTCATCCGCTGGAGTTGTCACCAGAGCAGAACTGGAGCAGCTCTGAGATGGCACCACTGAGGTTTTATAAGCCAAGAGAAATTCAGATCAGGTGTTCTACAGTGAAACAGCCCCTCACCTCCTGAGAGTCCCCATCCCTGGAGAGGTTTCCAAGGCACGGAGATGTGATGCTGAGGGACAGGGGTTAGTGGTGCCCTGGCAGTGCTGGGTTAACAATTGGAGTCAATTATCTTAAAAGTCTCTTCCAACCCGAACAATTCTATGGTTTGGTGGTTCTGGAGTCCCCACCAGAGTTCAGTGCCTGGTACCAGAGCTCTGCCTGTGTGACCTGCCCGGTGCTGGCCCCCGGGCCCCGCGGGTGTTGCAATAACTGACCAGGTAACTTTTGAGGAAGCTTTTTGTGTGCAAACTGGTCTGGAACATGGTCTGGAAGCTCAGCCAACACTAGATGGACCAAGCAGCACACGCCGGCTGGCTCAGGGAGGGTTCAGGCCAACAGTGCTTGGTGCTCAAGCTAATACAGGGGGTAAGACAATTTTTCTTAGAAGTAAAAAGCTTTTTAGTGCCTCAGGCTACCAGGGAGGGGGTAGGAGAAGAGGACCTGGACCCAGCAGCACCTTTCCCAGGACAGGGAAGGCTGCTTGGAGCCAGAGGAAGGACAACTGGTGGGGTTTTTCCACCAGATTCCTGCCTCTCAGATACTATCGGTATGCTCCCACCGCTCATGTGAGGGATGCTGCATATTTTACATTCACATTGTGAGTAAATAGAACATTTTGTGCTGTTATTTTAAGGTGAGAATTTGTGTTACTAAATCTTAATATCCCCAGGCAGGATTTCAAAACAAACCCCAGTCAGCTGCTCAGGACGATTTTCAGATTTAAACTGTAGGAGAAGAGAATTAAAGATTAATCCTGCCTATAACTCGGCACCCGAGAAGGAAGAGGCATGAAATAATACAGCAATTATTTTGATAATGAGCAGGACTTGGCAATGCAGGAGCTGGATTAACAAAGTCTCCTGAGTAGTATATACAGAGTTTGATAAAAGTGTAAACACAGTAGATTTGGGTGATGTCTCACTCCGTGATGGGAAGAGGGATGATGACTTTTATTGCACACCCCGTGACGTGATGTTAGACGTGACCTGACACTGTGAGGTCTTGCTTTGGAGAGGAGATCCTCTGAGATCTGAGGGCTCTGCTGCTGGGGGCAAACACAACCCTTCTTGTTTGTGCCTCGGGACTGGTCTCTGCTCTATACAACGGTCCCATCCAGGTACATTAAATGCAGAGAGACTAGCTGGGCAGACTTGTAAATATTTTCTGCCTTTTAAGAAATCCAATAAAAGATTTAGATTAGATTACAATTTAAAGCTCACCTACACTGCACGGGGCAAACCCCAGCCTGGCTGGACCTGGTGGGCTGCGTGTCCTGCAGCTGCCGCTGAGCGTGGACCTGGGTCTGCCCTGCATGGGGACCCTGACATTGCTGGAGGGAGTTATTCTTTCTTTTTATATTGTCTCCTGAGGCTGAATTCTAGGGGTTTTTTTCCTGCTGGCAGCATTGAGACACCCAGGTGGAGGAGCACACGTGGGGTAAAGGCTTTGCTTTCAAAACTGAGCAAAGTTAATGATGCCAAATGGCAAATTTTGATGCTGCTTTATCACCTCACCGTGATCACAGGGATCCCCAAATTAAAGCCCCAAGTTAATGAAGGTGTGCTGGCAGAAGAGCCAAGCAAGTGATGGGCTTTGCAGGGACATCTTCACACAGCAGCAGAGCGAAGGACTCAGGTTTACTCTCCCTTCAGGTCATTGGATGAAAGAAATGGCATTAAGTGAAAGCTGCTCTTGACCGTACTTGATGACTGTTTTCCAATCTTTTTCCTCACTTTAGTAGTTTTCTTCTCACCTTTATTTCCAGAATGTCTCGTTCCCTTCTCTCTGCTGAAGGCTTTCTATGCGAGGTGCCCAATTGGAAGCCAAAGCCCCTGGGCACAGCAGCTCTTTAAGTGGGGGTTGGTGCCAGTTTTGGTGCCAGCCTGGAGCCTGTCCTGCTCTCCCCCATCAGCGGGCTGTGCCTGGAGCAGAGGAGTGACAGATGAAGGACAACAGCCACCCTCCATCAGTACATGGATAACCATCACCACCTCCCAAAACCACCCTGGAGAAGGGGAGCAGAGGTGTGCTAGGAGCCAAGGAGGAGAACAGAGTTGGGGATTCCAAAGGTGCTTTCCCCGTGATGGACACACAGCCCAGCTCCAGCTGGCAAGGGGCACTCAGGGCAGCCCCATAGTTACAAAATCCTGTCCCTGCTGCTCCCTCCAATGCCCCGTTACCCGCTCAATGTGTGAAGCTCAAGGGCTGGACATTTGGCAGCTCCCAGCTGCCACCCGCTGGGTTTATTTCTTGTTTGGCTGCTCTGGTTTGAAGGTTCTGCTCAGGGAAGGGGCTCGCACACCCATGGGGTCCCCCCTCCTCCTTCTGTCCTCCGTTTTTCATCATCACTCTGCTGTGTTTGCAGAGCCCATCTCCAATCTGCAGGCAAGAGCTGGCTTTGTCTGCTGTGCAGGTGGTTCCGGGACCTGCTGCTCTTCCATCAGCACCTCCCCACTCCAGGCTCTGCTCTGGGCTGTCCCCTGTCCTCACCCCGCTGTCATCCCCAAGGACTGACCCTGGAGACACGGCAGCCCTGCACTGCCACCTGCCCCTCTCCTGGCACTCCCCACATCCCCGTGGTGACCGAAGCCAGCCTAAAAGCCACCTGGTTCTAAGGGCTGCTTCGTGCTGCAGAGGAGGTGTCCTCACCTTCCCCAGCAGCCCTGGCTCCAGCCCCACATCACCCCAGCATCACCCCAGATGAAACTCCTCCACCTCCCAGGTGAGATCAGACTCCCACGTTACGAAACGACTGCGTTGGCTGCTCTCAGGCTCCCCTGTGCTTTTCCTACGGCAATCGCCACTTAAAGGAAATAAAGACAGAAGCAAAACTCAGCACCCTCCTGGAAGCTCCAGGGTGGCACCTCAGCTGCTAAACCACCCCAGCAGTGCCAGGCTGATACTGTAATTAGTCAGTACTTTCTCTGCTGGGCCACACAACAATCCTTCCTCTTTGATCACATCCTCTCCAGCGCCTGAGAAACAACCTTGTTTTCCTAGAGACATTTCTTCTATCTAGTGGGTTTTTTTGCAAATTAGAGGATTTTTTTTTTTTCTTATGACATCCCAGGTTTACAGGCTGGCAGTTTAAGAGAGAAGTGACGTGTCAGTGAGCAGTGAAGGCCCTTCCTGAGCGTGATTTACAGCCTGGAACTCTGAGTAGCATTTGCCTGGCTTTTTATTCTGTATATTAGATGCTCCATCCCTCTTTCCCCTGCCTGGCTGCCCTGGCACCCTCTCTAATCCCGATGGGCACTCGTGCAGCACTTGAAGAGTCTGGAATTTTAGATAGCATTGCCTGACTCTTTTTTTTTAGATATATAAGAGTTTTAATCCCTCTTCCCCTGCCCACCTAACGCCCACCTAACCCTCTCCCTAAGATGATGCCAACCTCACCCTATGTGCCAGCGAGCTCAGCTTGCTCCCAGTTAACCCCACACATCACTTGTGCAATGGGAATAGTGGGAAGAGGAGAGAAAAACTCCCCCTCCAGCAGCTCCCTCCTTGATGGCAGGGCTCGTATTGTGCAGTAAGGCTGGTGTCCCGGAGAGGGAGCATCCTCCGCCCTCACCCGGGAGCTCAGCGCCGGTCCCTTGGGTCCCGAGGGGGCACCGGAGGGATNCCCCATCCCGCCCCTTCTCGTTGCAGGACGGTGCAGCGAAACCCTCCCTCCCTTCGGCTGCCCTGGCTCCGGGCTGGTCCAGGCTTCGGGGGAAGCTTGTTTGGGTTTTTATCCAGTGACTTTAATTTTTTTTTCCCCCGGCAATTCGCAGCCGCTTCTGCTGCTCCTGCCCTGGTCCTACCAAATCTCCCCGCTCCTGCTTTGGAAGATGCTGAGGAGTTGTGTCTTCATCTCGCTGCTAAGAGATGAGACCCTCTCCTTGCTTTTTTACCCCAGAAAGAAGAAAATGTCCCATTAGAATGGCAGGAATAAGGGAAGGAACTTCTGCTGCCCCTGCCAAGAGCACCAGCATCACTCCAGCTTTAGAAGATGCTGAGGAATTGTGTCTCCACCTCGCTGCTAAGAGTTGAGCCCCTGCCCTTGTATTTTTACCCCAAAAAGAGGAAAAAGAAGCACTAGAATGGAAGGTGTAGGGGAAGGAGCACTCGGGTGGTGGCTGGGATGTGGGCAGGTGCTGGGAAGGTGCAGGGAGGATTTCAGAGCAGGACCAGGCGCTGCAGCTGCTGCCCTGACCCCACTGCAGTGATTTAGGGTGGGTGAGATGTCCCAGGACATCTCCTCGCTGCTTTGGTGTCCCTTGTGCCAACCACCCCCTGTGAGAGCCCTTTGACAAGGGTGAATAACCACGGGTGAGCTGCACTAGTACCCTGAAACGATGTTATAATTGTTTATTTGAAAGATCTTACAATCTTTTTTTAAAAGATTTTTTTTTTCTTTGTCTAAAGCAGCATAAGAGTTTAGAATCTTTTTTCCCTAACAAAAGCCCCCTGACCAGCTGTGTTTACTGTCAAGCCTGCTGCTGAGCATCTTTCCTGGGAGTGTTTTGTACACCCCACGTCCCTCCAGTGCGGGATCCAGAAGATGTTGATGCTTAAATAGAAGGGTCAGAGCTTTGCCTCGGTGGCACCGCAGCTGGGAATGGAAGGAGACAATCTCCTGATGGGAGAAACGAGTTTCCATGGAATGAAAAGACAAAGCAGCTCTTCTGTTTGCTCCTGGGGGTGAAAGGCAAGTGGCTCAGCCAGGGCCAGCGCCCCCCCAGCCCTGTTGTCTGTGATTTTCACAGTGCTTGCCATGCACTTGCGGATTTTATGGCTTAATCTCAATCTTACTTGTCCTGCACACTGTTGATCACATAATTAAACTCTCAAGGGAGTTGGAGAGATGCACACCTCCCATCCCTCTATTTATTTGTCATATTTTGGTACACGTGGCCAGTGTGCTGTGTGCTGTGGGGTGGGATCCCTGAGCCCAGCACCATGGTACAAACCACAGGTAACACCTTCAGCATCTCGAGCAGTTGTGGGAGACGTAAACTCCTCACAACAGAACAGTGAATGTGTATAAACCTCCTTGGACCTATAAATCACCGCAGAGCATTGTGAGTGGTCACGATTGCCTCTTGCTGGGGAAAGCAACCTCGGGTTCTTGTTCAATCAGGACATGGTCAGACTCTCCCAAGTGTCCCCGTGTTCCGTTGTTTGGGAACAAAAGGGATTTTTATTTTTAAATGGCACAAGTGGAGCTCCTGCCATTATGTCAGGAGTGGAGCAGGGGATTGTGTTTAAGCAGCATTTCCAAGGGAGGCTGGAACGAACAGGTTCGATGGGGAGCACCAGGACTTACCCAGTTCCTAACCTCTGTCCTGTCAAAATAATTGCCCTTCTCTCGCTACTTATTTCCCTGGAGAACAATGTCTGGTACCAGCACTGGCAGCTCTGCCACTGAAAACAGGGTGAGCTGCATTTATTCAGTGGTTTGAAACATCAGCTGAGGAACCAGGGAAGCCAAATGACCTTGGATGTGGCCTGACTTTCTGTTGTCTCCCTCACTTGCTTCACGAGAGAGTTTATTTCATAAGCAAAAGCCTCCTGCTAAAAATACAGCTGAAAAGCCCCGTGCTGTGCAGCCCAGGCATTGTGTTGAGCTGGGGTGATGTGCCACTGACAGCAGCTAAATACAGCTGAGGAACCGGCACCGTGGGGCTCATCCACAGCCCCTCGGAAATGCCAACGGCCCTGAACTGAGCTGGTAAAGGGGAAATATTTTAACGGTGACTGGAGTGGATACAAAGGAGGCCCCAAAATCACAGCTCTGTTACTGGGACTGGGTTTGGGTCACCAGAAAAATCACATGAGTGGTTCACACCTGGATCTGTGTGAACCTGTGGTGCTTCTGGTGGGGTGAGGTGCCACTGGGGGTCCCAGCCTGTCACGGCCATCACACCCGAGTCCCTCCTTGGCTCAGGGGTTTCATGAGGGTTTGGAATCAAACCATCTCGGGGCTCCAGGAAGGGAGCAGTGCTGTGGATTTGCAGCCCCCACATTACCTGCCTGGTCTCCACTGGTGTCCCCCTGGCAGCCCCTCTCCAAGGCACCGTGGCCATGCCCCATGGCTGACACAGGTCCTGCCAGTGCACCTGCTAATTAGGTTGTAATTAACAGGAGCTATGAGACATATGTGCTGAATATTAGTCATGTCTGCGGCCTGGCTTCCAGTCGGACAGCTCTGGGCTTGCAGCAGCCGTGCTGGGAGGGAGGAGTGCCTGTCCCCATCACCACGGCCCTGGCATGGGGACCCTGCTTCTGCTTGGGGATGTGGGCATCACCCGTTCCCACGCAGGGGACAAACAGGCTCACCCAGCACCGTAATTGCTCCGTTTATCGGGTGCACTTCCAGAGACAGGCTGTCACTAAACAGAACGAGTCATTTAGTTGTGACCAGTAAAAGCAGAGTCGAGTGACAGCGAGCATCTCACCAGCCCGACCACGCCAGTAACTGCTGCGTATAAAACCTTTTTAACTGACCTCTGTTTGCGTTACAAAGATCAGGCAGTAAAACCAGGACTGGTTTGGTTTTACAAGCAGCAGCAGAGGGGAGGGAAGTGGCCCCTCGGCCGGGGCCTGGCAGAGAGGGTGGGAGAGGCTCTGTTGGTGCCAGGGCGCGGGTACCACCTCTCTGTGCAGCTCTGACAGCCAAACTATTGGCTCCAGAATGGGAGGGATGGGGCAAAACCCATCTCGGGCACAGCTCCTTCAGCCTGAGCATCAATGATGTTGGTCGTTGCATCTCAACTGGTCCCACCAAGGCCACATTCCTCTGGGTGGGTGAAACTGGGCAGCTCTCGGTGTGGCACCGTGGCGAGCTGTGTGCTCTGGCAGTGCTTCATCATTTCCCTGGACCTGCCCTGGAACTAATTGGTGTGACAGGGAATTAGTTGCACTCATTTGCCTTTTCAGCTGTAGAAATTTCCCCGAAAAATGAACCAGCATGCCATGACTGCAGCATCCAGGGATGTGGCAGCGGCGGGCGGGTCGGGTGCCAGGAGTGCCAACTGTGGGCACAGCCCAGGGAACACCAGCCTGGCGCCAGTGGGGACATGGCACCATAAACATCCCTATGGGCCTGAGCTTTATGGTCCTCTCCCACGTTCTGCAGGAAATGTGAAATATTTGGTGAGTGATGAGTTTTTACAGCAAGAACAAGTGCGGGGCTGATTGCCCTCCGTGATTAGCCAGGGGAACAGGCTGTACCTTTCAGGATTCGTTATGTAAACTCGGGTGAGAAGGTCTTAAAACAGGAGTGAGGAAGGTGCTGGGGCAAGAGGCGTTGTGGAAACAGGGTGATTCACCGTGGCCCCAGTGGCCGGGATGGCATCACCACGGGGACCTTGGTACGGGTTGAATGATAGGGGAACAGATCTAGTGACCACACACGGTCTGCCATCTCTAGAAACAAGTGTTGGCAAAGCACGAGTGGAAGGAGACAGAGTGTGGGGAAGGAGACCCCATGGGGATGCATCTCCCACCCAGCTCCCTCTGGAAGGGTAACTAAGGCAGCCATGTAAGACCCGGAGAGCCCAGGCAGTGCAGAAGTGACACAGGAAAGTGCCCAAGCCCTGGTGATGATACAAGGGAGGACAAACCCCCAGGAACACGCTGTCCGCAGCCCCAAGGGCGGCTGCATTTCCCTGTTCGTACCTCGGGCTGTGTTGCAACCCGGACGGGGAACCTCTTGCCAGGGTTCATCAGCTGGTGCCGGTGCCACCGGCCCAGCCCCGCCGGTGGGGACGTGGGGAACCGGCCCGTGCCCCGCACCTCCCGGTCCGGCCTGTTCGCGGGGAGATGCAGCGTCGGGATTAGCGCCGGGGCCGTGTCCCGGCGTGTGGCAGCACGTCGCTGCAGTCATGGTTCTCCTCTGACTCAGGCGTGCCCGAAACCGCTCCGGTGCTGCCCCGGCTCGGACCATGCCCGGGATGCTCCGACTGCCTCCCGGGACCAGGGCTGATGGAAAATGCAGGTTGGGCAGGTGGGGATGGGAACTCTGCCCAGTGCTTTAGGGTGACACTGACGGGCTACCGGGGGCTGGCAGCTGCAGCTGCTGAGGTGGTACCGATGCCAGAGCCCCTCGCTCGGGTGTCTCCCAGGAGGTCTCACTGGAGGACGCAGCAGAGCTGCCATTGCCCTGTGAGCACCTTGGTGGGTGTCTGAAGGAGAAACCTCCCCTTGCTGGTGGTTATGGAGCCATCTCACCCTGCCCTGAAGGTCAAAGGGTCAAATTCAACCATCCACAGTCTCCAGCTGTGTCTGGCCTCGCCAAGAGCTGTACCTATTGCTGGGCACCATCGAGGCTGGAGCCTGGAAGGGTTTTCCATTGGCATGTGCTGGAGATGCCTTTCCACAGCCCCATTTACATTACTGAGGCATTGAACTCCCAAACCTGTTTGTGGACCACTGCAATGTCACCCAGCATGGGAGGGGGCCAGGCAGCCTTAACCCCATCGGTGCTGCCCTGCTGGGAGCAGCTTTGGGCAGCCAGCCCTTCACCCCAGGGTTGGGACTGACCCTGCTCCGCCAGTGCTTCCACCACAGCTTGGACAACCCAGGCTCCAAACTCCCCTGGTAGGACGAGAGCCCACGCAGCCTTTGCAGTGCTGCAGCCATGCCCCATGGGGCTGTGGTGCTGGAGCCATCGTCATCCTCTGGACACCATGACCATGGCCAGGTGTGGTAGCGAGAGGTGGGTCTGTCCCAGGGCTGGGGGCAATCAGGGGCTGCTCTCTGCTCCCCAGCCCTGCCTGGGGCTGGCCGGGCTCCTCACAAACCTCCTGGGAATATTGTCCCCATGGGAAGAGCCTGGAGCTCCCACCCAGCCCTCGGAGCAGTGGTTGCAGCAGAGGAGGAGGAGGAGGAGATAGCACCAGACCAGATTTTACTGCCTGTTGTTCCTGTAAACTCCAAGCTGAGTTTCTCAAATGCTTTGAGTTTATGATGTTTAGTGTGTGCCAGCCCAAATTCTCATTCTGTCCCAGGCTGCTTTCTGTGTTTAAGATGACTCAGGAGTTCAGTATTTAATTCATGAAGTCACGAAGTATGAAGTAACCTTTTTCTGTAGCTACTCCATGACTTTCTGCCTCCCGAGGATTATTCATACAAGGAGAAAAGCTGCTGCACCTGCCCTGAGAAATGAATGCAAAAAGCACCTACAGAAAACTGGCACTTTTCTGGAGGGTAAAGTGAGTGTCCATGTCACAAAGCGTGGGGTAGGACACATGTCCCAGGTGATCAACCGTCAGCAGCCATGCTCTGAAAACGGGATTTTCTTTATTAGAATGGGAGTTCTTTGGTACAGCATCTGCCCAGTCCCCCAAGAGCAGCCTGGGAACCAGCCTGTAGCACCCACAGCTCCTGGTGGTGACTGTGGTGGGAAACGTGGCCACCAACCAGTGCCAGGGCTGGACACGGCCACACTGGACCCCTCAGCCCATCCCGGGCTGGTTCCCCAGGTGTGGGGGGGTTCCTCCCTTTCCAGGGGCTGATTGCATGATTAGCACCTCCTAATTTAACCCAGCTCCCAGGGCTAGGGGTTGATGGGAGTGGGGCAGAGTTAGTGGAGTAGCTGGAGAGTAAGAGTGGGGAAGGAGCTGAGCTTGGCAGTCAAGAAGGAGTTGAGCTGAGCTCAGCAGCCTCTCGCCACTGCCTGGAGCAGAGATGAGCCAACATCAGTGTCCATTTGTGGAGCTGCTCTCTCGCATGGGCACAGGTGAGGAGCAGAACTGGTGTGTCTGTCCCACTGTGTGGTGTTTGCTTGCTTTTGCCCAGGGAGATGTTCCCCCCAATGTTCAGAAGAGGTTCTGCTTTGTAAGGGCCGGAGGTAAAATCCACCCGAGCACCTCTCTGCCTCTGGAAGGTCCTTGGTCAGGTGTCTCTGAGCCAAACCAGCCCCTCTGGGGAGAAGCAACAAACTGGCAAAGGAGCAGCTCGTTGTGAGGGCTCTGCTGGCTCTGAAGGTTGTTGTTATTCCCACCCCTGCAGTGTGAGGTGTCCCTGGTGTGTGTGTGGCTTGTGGAGGCTCCTGGTTTTCTGCCACTGGTGCAAACCCAGTGCAATGAGCATGGTTGTTATTATTTGATGCCGTGTTAGGGAGGTGATGGGGACAGAGGTGGTTTGCTCTGAGCATCTTCCCTTCGTGCATTTGAGAAGGTGCTTTGAGGCAGAGCAAGCCCAGCTCTCTCTCCTACAGCCTCCAAAGGAGTGTCCAGGAGTGGAACTGTCTGGGGACACCTGAGCCTCCAGTGTTTTTGGTCACCTTGCTGGCTAATGTTGCTTTCTGAAAGGCATTTTCACCATGCAAATGTTTGCATGCCCAGCCCCAGCTCTCCAGAAGAGCCTGGGGTGCTCAGGGGGTGCTCAGCCACCCCAGGGTGGGCACAGGCAGGTCCCACAACCTCTTGGGATACCTGCATGGAAGTTACTTGTGTGTTGCTGATTTGAAAAGGAAAACCAAAGCAGTTATTCAAAAATATATCTTTATTTTTTTCAGTTTATCAGCTATTTAAATAATTCAGTCAAAATATATTTTATTGCACATTAAAGAACCTTTTCTGGATTCTCACTGTCCTATATAAAATAAGCTTATAGAGAGGAAGGAAAAGAGAGACTTTCTTAGACTTACACACACACGCTCTGAATCACTCTTGCTCTACAAGACCCCTAAGCAGCCAACCCGATGTAGGCTCTACTCATCCTCAACAGCCACGGAGTGTGCTCCAGGCACCCAAGAGCTGGCTGTGGTAGGAATGAGTGAGGTGCAGGGCTGGGAGTGAGGGGACGGGCACTGCCACCACTGCTGGGTGCCCTGGAGGTGTCCCCCCAGCTGCCTCCAGCCTGCCCATGGTGTGGGGAGGTTCTGGTGATGTGGTGGCAGGAGCATGGTGTGGTGCACAGAAGGCAAAATGCAGATGTTGATGAGTGGAGGGGGTGTAAGCAAGGTGGACAATGCACTGGGGGGGCAGATGCGTCCTCCAGCCACCTCCTTGCAGGGCTGTGTGGAGCCCAGGGTGGCTCCATCACTTCCCCGGGCACTACCAGCTCTGGGGTGGTGGCCACAGGAGGCAAGTCCTCACCCAAGGTTGAGCAGGAGAAGAGCAGCCAGCTCCCTCTGAGGTTTCAGGGAAGTCCCATGTGGCCAGGGCCACGCGCTGCTTAACGAGCTCCTCTGGGGTTATGTTTAATGGCCAGGTTGAGAGATGCAGAAAGAAAGAAGCTTGTGGAGGACGCAGCTCGTTGTTGTGATCTGAATTAGATTTCGTGCCCTTCCAGATGGTTCTTCTGGGATGACTTAGGTTCTCAAGCTGTGTAGTAACTTGCTCTGCAAGTACATCTATGGCTATCCTGACTCTTCATCTTGGCACAAAGAGCTCCTCAGGCCACCTTTGGATCAGGCTCCAAATCAAATTCAACTCGGGAGCTTTCCTTTTAGCTATTTTGTGCTCCTCCCAAAGCTTTGTTGTGCCCCTTCCTACGACATCGTGCTGCATTCCCTGGGTCTTCCTGCAGTTGAGCTGCTCAGCAGAGAGTGATTAGTGTTAATACTCAGTGTGGCATCAACCTGCTGTGGAGTAACTCCTGCCCACATACCCGGGGTGTGTGCACTTGGTTGCTGACATGTTCCTCTGTCTGGTGAGGCACCCCAGCTCAGCACCACGTCCTGCTCCAGCCACCTCCTGCAAGGATCAACTTGAGAACTGACATTGGTTGAGTCCCAACTGTCTCTGAGCCCTTGGCTTTTGTGTCTGAGCTTTGCTCGGAGAAGCTTTGATTGCAAGTTCAATCCCTGAATAAGGGTCTGAGGCGACAGCCCTTCAGTGCTGGTTTGGATCCGTGCCTTTGGCCCCTGGACACGTGTGTCCAGCACCCACCTCTTGCTCTGGCACGTGGGTGGGTGGTGGGTGAGTGTCAGTGCTGCCCCAGCTCCAGCGTGTCGGGCAGCTGCTCGGTGAACGCAGTGTCTAGGCGCAAGGTGCTGTAGTTGGGGGGGGGAGTCCTGGGCAGGGGGCTGTCCTGGGGCAGGGGCAGCTGCAGGGCCGTGTTGAAGGTGGGCAGGTCCTCGTCGATGCAGACGGGGTTGTCGTGGCCCTGCCTCTCCAGGTCACCAGCCTGCGGTGCCTTCCCCGGCCGGTCCCTCTTTCGGTCGTTCCACCACTTCTTGGCCTTCTGCCACTGGCGCCGCATCACGATGGAGAGGGAGTCGATGAAGAAAACCTCAACGATCTCGATGACACAAACGACTGAGCAGCTCATCCAAAGGCCCAGCTGGCCCCCGAAGTTGGAGAGAAGAATGACGAGCTGGAAGAGAGGAGAGCACAAGGTTATTGGCTCCTGCGGGCACCAGACGCGTGTCCACAGCACCATGATGGTGTGTGGGGAGGCTGTGCCAAACTGGGGCTCTGGGATTTGCTGTGAGCTCTCCCAAACACAGTGGGTCTCCTTCCACTGCCCACGTTGTCCTCTGTGCTCACTGCAGGCAGCCCAGAGGCTACCCCAGTGCAGGGCTTGGGATGGCACAGAGCCCCAGACAGAAGGGCTGCAAAGGGCAGGACTGGACTGTGCCATCTGAGGAGTTCCTGCCCCTGCCAGGATGGAACCACTTCCAGCAGATGAGAAGGTCCAGCCTGGCTGGGAGGAAGATCCACATCCTCCTCGGGCCGAGCAGGGAGCTGCTGTGCTCACTTACTGTGTTGGCAGGATTCTCTGAGATGAACCTCTCGTTCAAGTCTTTGTAGAACACCATCAGGTTGGCGAGGTCTGTCCTGAGGAGAAACAGGAGGCAGGCTGAGGGTTTAGTAAAACAATAACATGAAACATACTGAAAAACTATGCAAATAACCAGTTGGACCAGTAGGGCTGGGCCGCTCTAAGGGAGCTTTTTCCCCAATTGCCATCATTAGGGCTGCTGAGATTATATCTGAGCTTGAGGTGCAAGCTAGAAGCACAGCCATGGAACTTACTTGTTCAGCTTCTTGTTGATTTTTTGCCCTTTGTCCCAAGAGAGAACTCGAAGCATCCAGTCCTGGAAAAAGGCAGAAAATACTGCTAGGGCTGCGTGTGCTTGAGCAGAAATCCCCTGGACAGGGAGCCCGAGTTCCACACCCCCTTGGACCAGCTTGGGTGGCAGGACTGAACACATGTGACCAGCCAACTGTCCCCGAGGGGATCTCCCAGCCCACAAGCCAAATGTTAGTCTAATGGTGACCTCCTGGAGGGGCAGCCCTGACCTGGACACTACAGACAGCCTCTGGGAGCATCACTGAAGTGCTAACGAATAGCCTGGGGGCCTCCTGCTGAACCTTTGGGTTTATTTCATGGCTTGTGCTGCTGTCACAGCAGAGCAGGATCAGAACTGACCTCTGAGACGGTGGATGGCCACTGGGCGATGCTGGTGGTGAGCGCCCACTCCTTGAAGCTGCAGAGAGAGGCAGGGGTGAGTTGTGAGCTCCAGCTCCCACTCCCAGGCAGCACTTCAGCCCTGGTGGTGGGCAGCACTTACCTGCAGGCATCCTTGCAGATCTGCTGGCAGCCCAGCTGCTCCTTCACAAACTTCTCGTGCAGTCTGTAGTAGCAGTACACTGCGAGAAGGGAGCAGGACACGGGTGAGAAGCCGGGAAGAAAAGCAATAATCTTTGGCTACCTCTGCTGGATTGGGGCTTCTGGGGTGTAGGTGACCTACAAGGTTTATCCTATAAACATTGCAAAATACTCTGAGGAGTGGTTGTCACTTGCTATGGGCATGAGCAGTTGTCTCACACGGTCACATTCTCCACTCAACACTCTTGTGGCACACACAAGTGACAAGCAGTCAGGACAACCCTCAAACAAGTCAGCCTGAACAGGAGGGGGGGGGGTTTGGGCTCTGTGCTGTGGGGTTCTCAGTGGGCTGAGGCAGGTTTACCTCCTCCCAGGACTCTGTGGCTGGGGAGGTGCTGGGAGCAGGCAGGGCTGTGCTGCCCAGGGATGAGCTGAGGCACGTGCAGTGTGGGAGGTGCTTGGACACTTACTCCAGTTGGGGTTCTTCTTGTAGTTGCAGTACTCAGCCCCAGCAGGTAAGGGCTGAGCATACTGGGCACAGCCACACGAGTCCACCATGGCCTTCTGAAAGCAGGAGTGCAGACAGATCTGGGGAGACAAACCAAGAGCTGGTGGCCAAGAAGCGCAGGCTGGTGCTGTTTGGTTCCCACTTCCCTGGGCATTCAGGCTCTGCTGCTAGTGAATGCAAACACAGGCAGAAAGTGCTGGGGAGGGCTTAGGCTCTAGTGCAAGAAATGAGAATAACATTATCTGTGAGGGGGGGGTTCTGTGGATGTCCCACTTCCCCTGCAGTGCTGTGGCTGCTCTCTCCAAGGCCAAGGTGGTGGTTTTTCTCTGCCATGGCATGTGGTCCATGAATCAACAACTAGGTGTGGGAAGTGACTCACTGGTGAAAATGTTCCTTTGCCCAAATTGTGCTGGTGCATACTTGGAGACCTGAGGCTGTAGGGATTAATGGGGCAGTAGAGTCGGTGTTTCATGCTAAGACACTTAATCAATTGGAACAAGCAGGAACTGAACTTCTCTTTTTGAAATCCTGGTCATCAAACCTTTTGGTCCCAGCCCTCCTGAGCACTGAGTTTCAGTGAAGTACTGTTATTAAAAACCTGAGATAACATCTGTGAGATCCTACCTGGAAACACAACACAGCAGATTTCAGGTAGAATACCCCATAAAATAAAAATCCTGCCCAGACACAGGCTTTGCCACAGGCAGCAGCCAATACAATTACAATTCTTCAAGTGGAGGGTGCCAGAACAACTGACACTCTCCAAGAGGACCCAATTACAGAAACCATGCAAAATTAGTGGAAACTTACTCTGTAAACAAACATCCTGCTATCTGGATACTGATTAGATGGTATCTGTTATTCTTGGAGTCCTAAAGGTCACAATTTCTGGCTTCAAGGGTTACTAAGCTGCAACATTTACTTGGCCAATATTTTCCAGTCTCACACTGCTCGAAAATTGCCTCACGAGCTAATGTTCTCCCTTTATCTAAAGGGTGCCTAAGGGGACTTCAAACATCAGCCATCTGGGAATAAAACTGGGATTTTTAAAAGTGCTGTGGTATTTTACATCAGGGGTTAAAAGCAGTGACCCTGTGCCTGGGCTGTTCAGGATCCCAGGTCCTCAACTGCACAATATGGTGAAGCTTTTTATGAAGGTAGTTTTCAACAACTGATGAAAGCCCCTGTGGCAGATTTACCTGGAGGGAGTAGCTCTTGTTGTAGAGGTTTTCCACGGGTATGTCAGCTCCAGTCTCTGTGCAGTCACTGTAGGGCTTGCTCAGCTTGCGAGACCGAGTCTGGAACCAGAAAAGAACAAATCTTGAGTTCTGGGGTTCAACCAGAGGACTTAGTGGCAGTTATCACAATTCTGAAGCTGTAGGTGATGGGGCAGGTCTGAACAGCGTGTTTCCTGTCTGCCACCTCAAATGATTTGTCAATCACTTGTCAAAACAAGGGTTGGTTGGTTGGGTTGGGTTTTTTAATCTCCATTTTCCCAAAACACTGCTCTGGCTGGATGCTTTGCTGAGTCTGCTGCTCTGTCTCCTGGCAGGTGATAGATCCTTTCTATAGAATTTTTTTGTCATGGTTTATACTCTTATAAAAGCTTAAGTGTTCAATCAGGTACTGGAATAATTTCCAAACTAAATATTTAACTAGAGCACTGGAATTCCTACCAAGTGATGCCTTGTTTGCATTCCAAACACCTTGGAATATTTTTGGAGGCAGGGTGGGGGCAGTCCCAGTGCACAGCAGGGATACATGAGTGATAACCTGGGTGCTGATGTTCACGTTTAGGAAGCAGTGATTGCTGTGGTGGAGCTGGCACTGTGTGGACACATCTGCTGTGACTGATCCTGCACCTCAGTGGTGCAGCCCTGTCCTGACAATCGTGACCCCCCTCAGCAGCCTCTCTGGAGTCTTGCTTTACAGGCAGTACAGTCACCCCCAGCTTGTTTTGAGTCCAGAAATTGCACCCAGACTCCCTACCTTGGCTTTTTCCTGTACAGTGCAATAGTTACAAAGGAAAAGTCTGGTGAGACTTTGCCTGCTTTACACTGCTCTGGTTCTGATACCTCCTCCTCTCTTTTCCCTAGGCAGCCTTTCTCCTGCTGGTCAGACCAAGCAGTTTTCCAGACAGCTGGAAGAGAGTTAACTATTTGCACATTTCAAAGCCACCAGCCCTGCTTTCAATGCCTTTTCTAATGCATGGGCTCTCCAGCAGATACCTGGCACACCCAGCCAGGGCTGATAAGGGGCTGATGCATCTGACCCCACCATCAGGGGAGAAAAGGCAGACCTGAAACGCTCACTTAACAGCCCAGGCAGATGAAAGGGGAGAGCCTGCCTTGCCCCATGGCACTGCTTTCACTTCTCTGCCCCCTGAAGAAGGCCCTTGGGTCAAATGCCTTGTCTTGGAGCTGCAGCCCTCCCTGCCCTTGCTGACAGCAACAGGAGAGGCTTCACTAAGCTGGCAAAGGCAGAGTCACTGCCCACCAGGCTCTTTTTACAGCTGAGATAGCAAGAAAGCCAGCAAAAGGAGACCTAGACCCACAGAACAGTTAAAGGGTTGTGCTGCAGCCACCTCTACAGATCAGACCCTACTGCAGGTTACCCACAGCTCAGGCTTGTTCTCACCCACCCCTGGAACCTGCGTGGGATGGAAACTGCCTATCGCTAAAGTGAAACGAGGCACTTCACAACACATTTCTGTGGTTGTGGGTTTTGCTGTGAAAACAAAACACAAAAAATCCCCTGGAGAGCCAAGGGGTGGGAGAAAAGGGAGAACAAACAAGATCCCAGTAGCTGTTTGGCTTATAAAGGCCCGAGCTCCCAACTGCCCCTGCGCAGAGGAAAACGTTGTTCACCAAAGTGCAGTCACAGGATTTTCCTCGGGGCACTTCAGCTGCTCAAGTGTGAGGTGTTAGATGCCTTCCAGCTGCTGGCTACGTTCAAACGCTGCCCAGGTCATATTTAATCTGCTGCAGGAGAAAGGGGCCATGGCCCTGGGGACAAGGCTGGTGTCACTCACAAAGTGCATCCCGATGGAGGTGGCTGCTGCTGTCTCGATCTCCGTGCCGATGTCCTCGACGAAGGGGTACTCGTCCTGGTCATGGACAATGATCTTGGCCCCCGTGGATGTCACCAGGAAGGGGTTGTAGTCTGCTTCATCGATGTACAGAACAACCTGCAGTCCTGAGGAGCAGAGGTGAGGCAGGAGCAGAGTTACACCAGGAGCCAGAGCTGTTTTTACTGGTCAGGGAGGGCAGCACAATGTATTTAATGTTATCTGGCCTTAAGTAGAACAGTAACAACCCAGCCAAGCCTTTGCAGAGACACTTCCAGCAATTAATGGCCCCCCGTGGCCCCAAGTACAGCAAACAAATAACGTCTCCTCAGAACAGGGCTGAGACTCGCTTCAAAAAGTTATATAACTGGGAAGCAATAATTCCAGATGGAAAACATTAGTGATGCAATGATATTATCTCTGTATTCTCTGGCAATAGTTTGCACCAGTTCAAACAAGCATTCCCCCAATCAGCTTGCACATCTAGAGCCAACACATCAATCACCCTCCAGCAGGATCCAGTTTGCTGGATGTTATCTCCTGTCTCCTCTGTTTCCTCACCGTACTCGCTGCCGCCCGTGGAGGTGCTCAGGATGGTCCCGTTCTCCCCGCTGTTGAAGGTGTAGCAGTTCCCATGCAGGGGGTGATGGAAACGAGTGAAGTGCCTGCAAGAAAGCCAAGACTGTCTCACTGCAGCTTTGACTGTCTGGGGGAGAAAAGCAGCAGATCGAGGCTTTTTGTTTTAGCAGAAACATAGCAGGAATAGGTTATTACTATTATTTTTTTTCAGCAATGTGTTTTGTGGAAAAGTGTGGCTCTTCTTAATATCCTGAAGCTACACTGAAACGTGATCTGGTTTAACAGCATAAAGAAATGGAAGTTTAGGAGATCTTTAGATGGGAATGGGGGCTGAGAGGGTGGGGGAAGCAGATTTACAGAATGAGAAGGAAGGTGGTGACGGAGAGGGCAGAGTCCTCTCTCATTTGACAGCCTAAAGGAACACAAATCTTCATTTTTCAGAAAAGATGTTGTAGCCACTGACATGCAGGGGACACACCCTCGTGGTTCCAGCCCATTCACATCTTTCTGTGAATGTCCCACTCAAGCAAACGTCTTCACACCAACAGAAGATGTTACAGACACAAGCAAGATGCTCTCAGCAGCAGAGTCCCAGCCCAGTTTGCTCTGTGTGGTGGTGGGGAAACCACTAAACCAGTTTATGAGCACAGTCTGCTCCTGCAGCTGCTCAGGGAACCCCAGCATG
This sequence comes from Brachypteracias leptosomus, assembly GCA_013401335.1. Classification (NCBI taxonomy): domain Eukaryota; kingdom Metazoa; phylum Chordata; class Aves; order Coraciiformes; family Brachypteraciidae; genus Brachypteracias; species Brachypteracias leptosomus. Next base: position 457,415 of record VYZX01011232.1, on the reverse strand, counting down.
AAGGGGAGACTCCTGCTGCCAGGACACACACAAATTGCACAGTCACAAGCAGGTAGATTTAATCCTGCCAAAAACCAAGGGTTTATCCAAAATGTGACAGCAGAACACCACGACAGATTAAATTAAAGAGCCTAATTAAAGTTCATTAAGACAACAACGCTTGTTTTCATTATGAATGGAAATGGTTCCTGCTGGAATCCAGCAAACACCCAATTCCTACACATTATGCACTTGGAAATAAGCTGTTCAGCTGGCAGGTATTTTCTGTGCACTGACCTTTTGTCACAAGATAGGCCATCAAAGAAACATGTCAGTAGAAGGTCATCGGCAGAATAACTCGATTTTTCTTTAGTCTCCAGGGGAATCTGTGCCATGATGTTCATGTAATGCAGCTTGTACCACTCCTGGATGGCGTTAACGCCAGAACTGAACGTATAAAGTGCACAGTCACTGCTGTTGTTTGCATCACACTGGTAATTGCAAAGGGAAAAAAAGCACTTCAGATGGAATGAAATTTTCTATTCTACAAGGTAGGTGTGACACAAGTTCTCTTCCACAGTAATAACCAGGTATGAGGCTATAGCAGCTCAAAGAACTTTCATTCAGGGCTAAGTGATACAGTCAAATGTTTCAGGCCCAAAGGAAAGATCACGGAAGGCACTAAGTCTATTTGGGTAGACTTGAGGAAGGCATTTCTCCTGCAAAGAGCTGGAGGTGGATCTGCAGGCATGGGCAGAAGAGCAGATGGAGTGTTATTCACTATAAAGCCACCTAAGCGTGCAGTAAAACTGGCCGGAGGGACACCAACCCCAAACACCCCTTCGCTGCCCCACGAGGAACTTGCTGGCCAAGGAAGAGGGACACTCACCAGCTGAAAGCCAATGATATCATTGGAATCCCCGGAGTTCACAATGGACGAGTCCTTGTGAAAGACACTGCCCTCTATTTTCCTCTTCTGGCCAGTGTAAAGGTCAGTCGCTGTCTTCGAGAACTCCTCAAACTTCAGCAGAGGGATCTCCTTGAAGAATTCACCCCCTGTGCTGTTCCATTCCTCCACCGACCGGCGCACCTTGGACTTGCCCTCTGAAAACCCGTAGAACGTCTCCAAAGCCTTTTTGGTCTCTTTGTCCAGTTCAGATAAATACTCTTTCATGGAACTGTACCTGCATTGGAGACAAGGTGACAGAGAGTGAGATCTCACCTCACCACCCAGCTGCAGCGTTTCATTCACTGCCCTGTGAATCTCATCACTCTGGAGAGGATTCTTTGTCACAGACTCAAATCATCTCTCCTACTACACATCAAATGACATCTGGGCAGACACAGCTGTGTCCTCGGAGAGATCTCAGAGCAAGGACCATAGGAAGCAAAGCTGACTGAAGTACAGAGAAAGCCCTCCCAGGCTCCCTGAAGGTTGTGCTAGCAAGTCCTGGGTGGCAGAGTATGTGGAAGAAAGACTTCTGCATCTGTGCCAAGAGACACGGGAGAGCTGGACTGTCAGCTGGCAGCAGGACAGACATCAATGTAAAGTGTGATTTGGCAGGAGAAAAAGTCCTGCTGATTGGTAAAGTCAAAGCATCCTATAAGGAAAAGAAGACGAAACAGAGGAATGACAGATGTCCATTCTTCAGGAGATGGTGTTTATAATCCTGGAACTTGGTCCTAGGAAAAGGGAATTGGGAGAGAACCATGGAGCTAAACTGATTGAGCCTCACTCAGCAAGATCATCACCCCCATGTGTCTGGTGAGCATCAGCAGAGGTGGACACTTAAAGCCCAAGGCTGGGAAAGATGCTGCAGTGGGGTGCAGCAGGACAAGCCAGGGAAGGGGTTTGGTACTGGGCTGGTGAGGGATGATGGGTTCACCCGATGACCCTCATCTCCTCCCCGGCTCCCCGTGCCTTACTTGTAGGGGTTGATGTTGCAGATGGTGACGGCGGGGAAGGGCAGCTTCTGGAACTGGACGGTGACGGAGACCGAGGCGCTGTAGTAGTTGAGCAGGAGCTCAGCGCACTGCCAGAGGATGAGCCCCACGGCGCTCAGGGTCAGCAGGATCCAGATGAAGCGGCGCAGGCGGCCCCGGGACACGACGATGCGGCGGCAGCCGTGGGTGTTGGTGTTGAGGCAGTACCAGCGCATCAGCTCGCTCAGCGTCGGTGCCTGCGGGCCCCGCACCGGCAGCGTCCTCTTGATGCGGGCCGTGATCTTCTTACCGGGGGCCATGGCACCGGCGGCACCTGCGGAGCACGGACCCGGTGGATGAGCTGGACAGCGGGGGCCTCGGAACCCGCTCACCCCGAACCCCCTCCCCGCGCTGACCGGGCCTCGCCGCCCCCCCGCATCCCGGTACCGGTTAAGCCGTGAACCGGCCTTTTCCCGGAGCAATCGCGCCCTCAGAGCCGCCTCCGCCGCCTCACCTCGGCCGCCCTCCGGGCCCGGCGGGGCCATGCTGCTCTCCCGGCCCCGGCGCCGCTGCTGATGGCGGGGCGGGCGGCAAGCCCGA
>VYZX01011232.1:401039-454654 GCA_013401335.1 Brachypteracias leptosomus | reverse complement strand
CGTGGCGGGGCTGCGCAACCACGGCAACACCTGCTTCATGAACGCCATCCTGCAGTGCCTCAGCAACACCGAGCTCTTCGCCGAGTTCCTGGCGCTGGAGCAGTTCCGCGGCGGGCAGCCCCCCGCCGCCCCCAGCCCCGCCGCCGACGGCCCCCCGCCCGCGCCCGGAGAGGTCACCGAGCAGCTGGCGCAGCTGGTGCGGGCGCTCTGGACGCTGGAGTACACCCCGCAGCACAGCCGCGACTTCAAGGTGAGTGGAACACGGGGCCCGGCGGGGACACCCTCACCCTCGTCCCTTTGAGGGGGGAAGGCCGAGCACGGGGGGCAGCCATGCCGACCGGGCTCCGTGTGCCCGGGACTGGCCGTTGGGCACCTTTTCTCCTTGCCATGAGGATGGCACAGTCAGTTGGTGCCCCTAACCTGGCTGCTGTGCTTGGCACAGGGCTCTGTGCCTCCTTCCAGGGCTGGTGGGAAAGGCCAGCTCAGCCCATGCTGGTGGTGACACCAGAAGTGTGTGTCCCCATGTCCCACAGGCTGCCCGGCTGCTCTGGCTGTCAGGGCGTGGTGGGGCCTGGTTGCTGGTCCAAGCACTCACATGGTTTGCAAAGGCCTCTGGTCTCCTCAGCCATGTGTTGGTAGCTCTGGAGAGCTGCTCCAGCTTCCCGGCATCCTTCTGGAAGAGCCACGCGTGGTGTGGCCAAGCAGCAGTGTTGTGTGCCCATGCCATTGACCACAGCAGCTGCCCCTCGTCCTCCCCGGGGTGAGCTGGGGCAGTCAGGGCGCTGCTGCTCCCCTCTGTACCAGTGGTGGTGAAAGCTCTGCTGCTGTTCACTGGTGGATGTGCCCATTTTGCTGTTTCATACCTCACTGGTGCTGCCGTTAGAAAAGTTGCGACTAATTATTGTTGTGGCTCGCCAGGAGCTGTGAGCGTGCATGGGAGGAGGAGACTGTGTGAGGTGAGCCTTCAGCCTCCCTGAGCGCCTGGGAGCTTGGGCTGGTTTGGGGAATGTGTTGCAGGAGTACGAGACCTCCTGCTTGGACTAACTCATGCTTATCACTGTGATGTTCTGGCTGCCCAAGTCCTGGCACTACAGTTTGATCTGGCGGTGCCAGCCGGTGCTGTGCTGTGCCACGGGTGACAGGCTTGCCCCAGGGAGGGTTGTGACATGGCCTGGGCGTTGCTCCTGTGGTTTGAAACATCCCGTAATGCTTCTGGATGAGATAAGACCCAACTGTTTCAGAAGCACTCCGGGCCCATCTTGCTTCTTGAAGCAGTAAGAACGTTGTGAAGTTTTATTGTGATGGAGGTTCCCAGGCACATAAAACTGTTTGGCCATGTGAAAGAATGAGAGGGTAGGTGGTGGCTTCCACCCGTTAGCTTAAAGAACTTTGCTTTAGGGGAGTTTTTCTTGCAGGGTGAGTTGGAGACAGGATGCAGAGATGCGTGAAAACACAACAAGAACAGAGTTCACACATTCTTGGGCTCTCTGCCCTCAGTTCAGATGGGGTGTGGCAGCAGGTGGGGACTGGGGGTACTGCTCTCCCTTGGTGTTTGTGTGATGGGATGTCCAAGAGGCTCCTGAGGTGTTGGTGGCACCCTCAGTCTTTTGTACTGACGCATGGCCACCATGTCCTCCCCTTGGCTTCTTCTGCGTGTTCCCAGGCGGTTGTGTCCTCCCTGACCTGCAGCCAGGTGTGGGTGCTCCCTGGGGAGCCCGGCTCTTTGCCTGTGAGCCTCTCTCCAGGATGCCCAGCGCAGGTGCCCGTATGGGCACTGGTGGGGACCGTGCCCCACTCGGTGTTTTCTGGAGCATTTATTGCTGGGAAGCCCCTTGGCTGCGGTTTCGGTGTGTCTGGTCCTGGGAGCACCATGGGGCGCTCGCCTTGATCCTAATCCCTCGCTGTCCTGGCAGGGGAAGAAAATGTGGATTTCTCCTGAGTAATATCAGGAATAGGAGGTTGCAAAAGCAGAATTCTCCTCTGCCAGCATAGCTGATGAGCTCAGAAAGCAGACTACTTTCTAGGCCGAGATGTGCTGCTTGTGCATGGCTGCTGGAGCAGCGCTCAGATAACGGTGACAGCCAGAGGAAGAGAAACAGGTCTGGAGATTAAATTAAGGCTGTGCTCCAAGGGGGTTTTTATAGTAGAACTTTCTTTGCTTACTTGCCAGCGTCACTAACAGTAAGTGAACACTTTCCTGCTCCTTGTTGATGTAGCTGGAGCCCATCAATCTTCCACCCGCCAGCTCCCCTGGGGAGTTTTCAAAAGCATCTTGCTGAGGGGACCTGGTCCCAGCAGGTCCTGCTCAGGGCTGCACAGCGTCAACAGCCCCTGTCCTGCCTGGAACAACTTTGTCATTATGTCAAGTGCTCGACTGTCTCCTTACAGGGGTCAATTACTTTTAATAGTAAATTAACACCTCGGAAGGCAGTTAAGTAGCCTGAACTTGCTATTAAATGCAGTGTTCTTAATTAAATCATTTTTTCAGCAGAGGATTTGCATGGTTAAAGATGTAAACAATGAGCTTAGATTTGAGAAAGGTGAAGAGTTTTGGGGTTTTCACTCTGGAAGCTGCTGCTTCTCCCCAAAACAAGAAAAACATCTCCCCAGGCTTGTTTTGGGTAGAGGGTGGAACATTCCCTAGGTTATTGCTTTAATTTTAAGAGTGAAAAATGTTTTCAGGAGAGTCATGTTGCACTTTCACTCTGGTAATAGCCACTGGCAGTGATATCTGGTAGTCAGAAAGCTCTTCACCCAACATGATTAGAAATTGACGTGTTGCATTTTTTTGCCTCTTTTTCCTCTTTTGACACTGAATATATTGAGCAAAGACACTTCCTGATTCCTAAATATTTGCCTGCAGGGCTAAGCATTTTAGGAAGAAGGATAATACTTATCCTCTTGCTCATTCTTGTATCTGTAAGCTACTTTCTTGGGGCAGAGGAAACTCTTTTCTAAGAGAATGTCTCTGAGGCCTTGAGGGGCGAGTTCTGAGATGCTCTTTGCCCTTAGCTGTTGGTGCTTGGTGGTGTTTTCTCCCTTTTTAGGTTGGTCTTCAAGAAATGACCCACCCCACAGGTTCATGAGTCGTGTAGTCGTGCTACTGAAAGCAAGGAAAATACAATTAAATCAGGAGGCTTGTATAAAATGATTTGTCTTGTAATGGCAGGGCCAGGAGAGCCTGCAGGAGCTAATGCACGGCGAGGGGAGGTGACGTGTTCCTCTGGCCATCAGCTCTGGGCAGATCTACTTGAAACACCAGGATCTCTGCCAGTTTCTGCATTTGAAACCTGGCATTTCTCTGCCATGAGAGGTTTTTTTTTTTTTAATAATTCTTTTCTTCCTCAGCATGAATCTGTGCTGAGCATCCTCTAAAGCATTTGCAGCAGCTTATCCTCAGGGCAAGGATCTGCTGTGGAAGTGACACCAAGAAGAGCTCTCTGTGGTCACAGTGGAAGTGCTGTGAAGTTGTGTGTCCTGCTGCTGAGGCCACGGGCTCTCCTTGCTGTGGCTGGAGGTGTAAAAGGCTGTAGCAGCAGGAGAAGGTCAGGATGGACTGGGATGTGGAAGCAGAGGGGTTGGTTCCTTGGGGAGCAGCCTGGGGCTGGGAGCAGAAGCCCTTCCTGGGGAGGTGATCCAGGATTGCCAGGGCAGAGGTGATGGATGCTGGGTTTGGGCTGATTTCCCTGTTGGTCCTGTGCTCGTTTGCAGTTTGTTTTAACAATCCTTTTCTTCCGATTGCTCAGTGGTTTTTATTTTCCTGCCTAAACAAAGCTGGTGCTTTCATAACCAGGGCCAATATTGCAGCTTGTGCTTCCTCTTTCCCCTTTGTGATGGTGTGACAATGGTGACAAACATCTATTGTGTGAGCAGTAGCTGTGCTTTGGGCTTGTTTTTTTGCAGGGAGCTGTCCCGCTCTGCCTGCAAAGTTCCTGGGAGTGTCAGATAATGAGGACAGAGAGCCCTTTGTAAGGGAATGGTCTGCCACTCCTGGAGGTGGTGGTGGGGGTCTTAGTGAGCAAGAATTTTATTTAAATTAATTGGACTTGAAAAATGGAATGTACTTACCCAGATCCTCTACCTCTGCCTTCCCTGAGTGCGGGTCTCCTGTGGATGGTGGAGCTGGTTTCTCTTTTGAGGCTTTCTTCATAGCTAGGATGGTTGCACACTGAAGCATGTCAGTGTTTCACAAGCCCCGCTGTGTGCTAGGGCTGTGGTGGTGGCATTTTTTTGTCCTACAGATGAAGACTGCCTTTCAGTGACCTGCAGTGTGTACAGCAAATACAGCACAATCTAACAACTGGATTGAGCTGGATTATCAGAATTAGATCTGAACCCGGGATGAATCCCTGTTAGTAGAGTGGGGATTATGGTGCCAGGTTAATAGCACTCCTCCCTTTGGGTTTGTTTATTTTAAACCTGTGTTTGGTGTAAGGTTTCCCAGCAGTGTGTAACTTCTGCAGTTTCAAGGTGCTTTGTTTTGGAAATAAACTTGGTGTAAATATTGCACTTGGAACAAGCAGTTTGTCACCTGAGTTGATCCCTTCTTTGGGAATCAATAAGTAACTCCTCTGAATTATGAAGGAACTCCTGCAAAGTATTGGCCTGCTTGGTCTCTTCACCTCCTGCTGTGGATGAAGTGACCACCACCCCAGTGTGAGCCTGCCTGGTGCTGTCTGGGAGCCTTCAGCCCTGCACCCAGAGCCATTAGGCACAAGCCTTTCCATGGCTGGAGCTCTTGTGCTTTGCCAACGGGGCCAGTTCTGTGTGAAATGGGATCCCCTGGATCATGTTTAATTATCTCGTGCTCTGCCTAGCACAGCAATCAGTTACTTTTTTTTCTGGACAATGTCAACTGCTTATTCCTAAAATATTTCTGTGGAGAGCAGACTGTCCTCCCTTAACACAGAGAGATGGAAGAATGGAAATGCAGGACCCTTCACCCTTCCCTCCTGGCCCTTTGTCTCTTGGTTTCTGGTGTTTCAGTTCTTGTGTTCATCTAAAAGGGCTTTGAGTGGGGCCAGGTAACGTGGGATCTTGAAGTGCTTGTTCCAGTTTGGTCCAGGCTCTCCCAGTGGTGGCATTGCCATGGGCAGGCTTGTCCCAGAGATGCTCTGGGATCTGGAATCCACACACCATGTGAAATAAAGAGTTATAAATTTTCTGTGTCAGTTCTGTGACACTTCTTGACATCATGGGACCATGTTCCTCTCTTCACGGGGATCACAAAGGTCTCTGGCAGTCTTTCCACATTAGACTTTGCTTTTTTTAGTGTTAATGATCAATAAGATGCAAGTTCATTATTGCGTGTGTGGGTTTAGAAGTTTCTTTGTTTTACTTTTTAATTTGTGTCTGTTTCCTTCCAATTTCTTTACTTTTTTTTCCCCTCCTCACACAACCCCCCTGAGAAGGATTTCCTGGCTGCATTAGGGCAACAATCTGACTTACCTGTCAAATCCAAGGACTTTTCTGGGGATTTCTGGGTTTTTACTTCAAACTTTGATCTGAGTGCAGCAGAGGGTGGGGGGAGCAGAGCTGAGCTGCAGAGGCTGGGGGTTGGACACTGGTGTGCTGAGGGGATTCTGCAGGAGGGGAAAGCAGAACTGGTCCAGAAGTCCAGGAGATGAGTGGAAGGAGGCAGGGGAAGAAGTCCTCATGCAATGGCCCCCCTGGGGCTGGATGGACCCTCTCTGGGGCTGCAAGGGTGACTGCTCATTGATGCCAGACACGTTCTCTGTCTGCTGGGCTCTGAGATCCTTGTTACCACTCTGTCTCCACAGACATACAAATGGTGAAAGCATGACAACAATGTCGTGTCTGGCAGCTTGTGGAAGGGGTGAGGGAATGTGTGTTCTTCAGCAGCTTAATTGGGGCTGTGTCTGCTCCGTGCCCGCTCTGCATGCTGGCATTCATGGACGGCCACGCTTCACTGCCAGTAGACCCATTTGGTGCCTGCCTCTGACCATGGGCCTGCTGCAAAGCTGCCCTAACGAGCTCTTCAAATTAACGTTTGTTTTGCAGCACCCTTGAGGTGCAGGGGGAGGCTGCAGGGATCAAATCCTGGTCTTGGGGCAAAATCTGGAGAGAGTGGGAGAGGCAGCTCCTGGGGCTCCCAAACTCCAGCATGTCCCCTCCACCAGCGTGTCTTGACTCTACTGAGCTGCTTCACACTTGTGGTGTTCCCCAGCTCTGTAATCCCTTTCTCTTTTGAATCCCACTGATTGCTCTGCTGGTGTAGAATAAAACAAAGTTGTTTTGTAGGACAAAATTGAATTTCTGCTGCTTATGAGTTCTCCCAGCAGTCAGCACTAACTCCCAGTGGTGCCTTCTGGCATGTCTGCACTCCTGGGAAGAGCCTAGGAAGGAGGTACCTGTTTGGGAACAACCCACCCCTGTGTCTGGGTCCCTTCCCATATGGGAGAGGTGGCTGAGGGTGCTGCTCCTGGCTGTGGGGTCTCTGCCCCCTCCAGGGCGCTCAGCCCACCAGTGCCTGCATGGAGGAGGGAGCACTGCGTGCCCACAGCAACCCTGGAATGTCTTGTCTTGAAACCTCACTCTCTCCTGATGTGTTGGAGAAAGGTGGCTAATCAGGATTAGCCGAAGGTTCAGCCTGGAAGGGTGAGAGTAGCTGTGAGCTAGTTGGCCAAACACAGAACTATGTGGGATTAAATAAAAAAAGACCTAATTGAGCCTAGCTTGATGATGTTTGATGAAAGATGGAGAATAGCCTTCCTTTCCTGCTCACGTGTGTCATTGTGTCTGGTCTCTAATGAGCTGCCTTCATCCGCTCGTGTGAAAAAACCTTTCACAGCTGCTTCCTAGCAGAGGCACCCTGGAAAATAGGACTGACATTTTTCCTTCAGTTCTTTGTGATCTGGAACAATAACAGCAGCAAAGGAGAGGCCGGTAGTTCAGCTGTGTTTGGATTTATTTATTGCATCTATTTAGAGCAACAGATGAATGGTTATTAAACTTTCAGTGGGCTGATAAAAATGATAATGCGTCTTTGCCGTAAATCTGCTTTATGGACGGACAGGGACTTGTTTGGTTGTAGGGTGCTTGCATTAGGGGGTTAGATAAGTGGATGTGATCGATAGGAAAAGATGATTTCCCCCCCATATCTCTTCGGATGGTGCCTCTTGCATCCAGGGTGTTGATGTGTTGGTGTTCACACATCTGGGGAAGGGAGGATTCATTCCTCCTCCTGCTGAGCTGAGGAAAGGGGCTGGAGGAGCTTGGCTGTACAGTCAGGGAAGGGTGTTGGGAGGGAGCTTTGGAGTCTCTGCCAACTCCTGGTGTCTCACATCTGCCCCGAGATCCTCCTCCTGTTCTTAATGCCCTCCAGTGATGGATGGAGTCTGTTCAGATGCACCAGCTCTCCTTACAACAGGGCCAGATTAGGGGCAGAGGATTAAAGGCTGTGGGGGGCTGGTAAACGTGGTGGTTTTAATGTGTTTTTTAAACCAATTGTTTATTAACTCTATCTGCAGCCAGCTGCAATTGCTTTACTGCAGTGGGTTCAGCATAAGCAGGGCCAGCAAAACGAGGTGTTGACTTCTCTTGATGAATAAGAGGAAGGAAAGTTTGAGGTTATGTTTTGACTTATACCTGTGCCTGTGTAAAGTAATATTCCTGCAGCCTGGGGGGCTGAGCAGGTACTTCTCTGGCTGGGATTTGTGTTCCACAGCACTGGCTGTTCCACGCCATGTATCCTCTGCTCCTTTACACCCTGCCTGTCTCCAGTTGCTGTCTCACCTCATGGGTGGTGGGAGAAGGCACCTCACGTTTCACAGAGCAGCAGATGAGGAGGGTTCAGCAATAACAGAGCCACTCGTGGCAGAAAGTGTGAGTGACACCAGGAACACGCTCTGTCACTGGAGTGGTTTTGTAGCAGAGCCTCTTGTGGGGGAATTGCATCTGATATTTTGTAGTGCTTCCTGAACCACTTCCAACGTCTTGTGATCTGTCTCCACAGGCAGCTCTTTATCCGTGGTCCACTCGGGCTGTGAGTGGTGGGGAAACCAGAGCAGTTATGGTGGAGGTGCTTTGGAGACGAGGAATGACACAGATACAGCCCGAGGCACGTGGCTGCTGCCAATCCCTGGGGTTCACTCTGCTGTGGGGTGCTTGGGGCTTGTGCAGCTCTCTGGGGGATGGTGCATCACCAGGAACGCATGTCAGTGAAAGCCAGAGAGGGTCTAGACTGGAGTGACATTGGGAGAGAGGTGAAAAGAGACACTAGCCTGGATTCCTGAAGTCTTTATTTACTCTGTTTCCATACAGAACCTCCCCACACCCCCTTTTTTACTTGAAATACCAGATTCACTTCCTCCTAGCAATACTAAAGACCCTTTTATCTTCAATCCTGTCTAGACTAGGACTTAAAGCGTGGTGGTAGCACCTGCTGGCTAACTTCACTGAAACACACTAGACCAGATAAGGCAGCCAGCTCTCGGCTGAAAAGTGTTGGTGCTGCCCCATGATCTCATCCCTTTTTATATCCCAGTGCAGAGCAGACCACGCACTGCTCGGGGGGGGGTTCAGCACCTCTCTTGCTCTTGTCCCTCTTTGGCCAACGTGCTGATGAGAAGAATGAGCTTGGTCTTGCTGTGACCTGCACTGCCTTTGGAGCCCTTGGCGGTGGCGCTGGACATTGTCTCCTTGGCATGCTGGAGATACTGGAGGGCATGGGAAGGATAAAAAGGCCATTAAAAGGCAAGTGTGTTGCTGTGGAGGCATGGTTAGAAGTTCTAGAGAGAGGATGTAGTGAGATAACCACTTCAGACAGGACTGGAACCTCTGCTTCGCACTCCGGCAATTGATTTTCAGCTTGGAACTTGACACAGTAATTTAAGGGCTAAATTTAATTTTCAGTGTGCAATCCTTTTGAACGGAGATAATGTTTGCAAAGGAAGTCACCACACATATGTCTTAAATCCTTCCCCATGCCCAGGAGGCATACCTGGAGAGGCTTAAGATCATTTCTTGGGTCAAGTTTTGTCATTTTTCTAAGTGCCAATGGATGTTATTTTGCTCAGTGGTAACTAGGAGTGCAGGAGGTTGTTTGGTGCCTTTGGTCTTTGAGTCCCTACACTCCAGTTCAGACTTCTCTCCCAAGAGCTGCGTCCCAGGTCACACTACACCAGGCTCTGAGCTGGGCTGGGCTCTCACCATGTGCTGCAGAGCTGGGATTTGCCATGGACTTGTTTAAAACCATGTGTATGTCCATTATGTGGGAGGGTGCTGGCCCCTGTGCAGGCAGGGGCAGCAGATCTGCTGTCAGAAGGGCTTGTGCATATATAATGAGAGCAGATTATTTGTTTTCCTTTATTTTGCTGCCTTGAGGCAGGTGGACAGATTATAGAGGATAGAGAGTATGTTTATCAGCCCGTTCATCTCTCTTTTCATCGCCCCCCTCCCCCTTCTTGTGACCCCATTTTCTGGAGGGATGGAGCAAGCAGCCCAACCTCATTTCTCAGCTCTGTGGCAGACTCAGGAGGAGCAGAGGAGCTGTGGGGCCACGTGAGAGCAGCTGCCTGGGCCTCTCGGGGCTTCTCAGTTCCCACGGGGTCCTCGCCCTGCAGGCACAGTCTGGTCTCTACTGGTGCCCCTTTCTGGGGACCCTGCTCCAACACATTCAGGTCCCACACAAGCACTTTCTGTCTCTGCACAGGGTGTGGGCTCCCAAACCCTGGTGTGGGCTCCTGTTGGCTTTTCAAGGAGGAGGAGATGTGAGATAGGGGCACGTGTGGTCCTGACTGGTTCCTGGAGCTGTACATTAGCACTGAGCATCTGGGTGTGGGGAAATCCATTACCTCACCAGTGCAGGAATGAGCTAGGCAGGGCGAGCAGACCTGAGGAGGCTAAATAGTTCTTTTGCTTCAGCTTCAACAAATGGAAGATTTTATGAGCTGAACAGCTTCAGCCCCTGTGGTACCTGGATGGGTGTGATTAAAAATGGCCTCAGCTCTGCCTTAGCCTGGCAGATAACTGCCCATCATGGTGCGAGCTTGTGTGACAGTGCTGTGGGCTGTTCTGGTGTCCAGCTCATCTGGACTGAGACCCAGGTTTGCTGTAAACATTTCTGTTTAAATGATGACGTGGGCCCTCCGTAACCCCGGCTGCGGCTTTTCCTCACGTTGTGCCTGGGGTACATCCCAGCCTGTCCCTGGGCGGTGGGGAGGCAGAGCCCATCCAGAGCTGTCACGTCTCTGGATTTTGGGGTGCTGTCAGCTCTGCTGACTGTGGGGGGAAGGAAGGTGATGGATCTTTGCTGTACCCCGTGTCTCTCTGCAGAACATCGTGTCCAAGAACGCCATGCAGTACCGCGGGAACGCCCAGCACGACGCGCAGGAGTTCCTGCTCTGGCTCCTGGACAGGGTGCACGAGGATCTCAACAACGCAGTGAATTCCAGCAGCATGCCCCCGCTCAAGGTGAGGGGCTCTGGGGGACAGGAGCTCTAGCTTTGCATACAGCCTCTCTAGAGCTCCCTGTTGGCTTCTCAACTCCCATAGCTCAGCTGGAACAAAAGCCTGGGTTCAAATCCTGTTTGTTTCTGGCCCTGGGAATGTAACTGGTCATTTCACTGACCCCTGCCCAGCGCTCCCCAGTACAATCGTCTGTGAATGGTCCCATACTGCTCTCAGAGCTGTGGGAGCTCACATCAGCTGGTGGGAGATCCCTGCCTTCCTCAGGCTGCCCTGGCTGCCTCACGTTTCCTGCAGAACCACCCCTGTGAGCAGAGCACACTTGTTAAACTTGTGACCTTTTTCTGGTGGTTTGGGGCAAGGAGGGCACCAACTCAACGGGGAGCACTGGAGCCATCTGGTGTCTCACAGCTGGGTTTATTCTTCTCTTGTAGCCACCCCTGGAGGATGACGTGCTGCTCGAGGGACCAGCCTTCCCAATCAGTAGTACTTTTGTGCAGGAACTCTTTCAAGCCCAGTACAGGTATGATATTTTGTGATTTTTGAGGCATTATTGCATGTATTGGTGACCCAGGTATAGTTCTACCCTGATGCTAGCTCCCATAGAGACTGGTGTTGTTGGGTTAATGGCTGTTTCTAAGTTCCTGCTGAATGACATCTGAACTAAGATCTCACTCCAGAGGGGAGAGAGATTTTCACTGCTTCAAATTGAGCATGTTCTGTGAAAATCTGCAGTGTACTGCTTCACCTGCCCTGCTGCATCCTAAAACAAGTCAGTGCTCACGGAGCAAAGCCTCAGGACAGCTCGGTGGCAGGATCCTGTGGATCTGGAGGTGCCTGGAGGCTGCCGGGGAGTTACGGATCCCAGGCAGATCCCGGGCATCTGGCAGAGTTCCTGTTACCTGGCACCTGGGAATTCCCAGCTGAATCTTCCACTGTCCCTCCAGGGCTCTTCCATGAGTTTCCCATACTTCCAGGGACGTGAGCTTTCTAATTTAGGAAGTGCCACAAGAAGCCAGCCTGATTTGCAGTGTTCCTCGATGGCTGTGCTGCTGCAGGAATGGTAATTGCTGGGCTTTCTCCCAGGGCTCCCTTGGCACAGGAGTTACCTTAAGCCTGGTGTAGGGCACAGAGGTGCAGGTTAATTCAGAGTGAGAGATGTGTTGTCTGGGGGTTTTCCCCTGGTGCCAGCACTTCCCAGTCACTTGGCTTCAAAGGGAGATCCCTTCCAGGCCATCCGTGGTGGAGCTGCTGTTGGGGAGTTACTAATTTTGCAGTGATGTTCACTGAAAGACAAATTCAGTGACTGGAGTGGAGCCTTCCTGGCGTGCCCTGTAATGAACTTTGAGACTAATTACTGTGCAAGGAGCTAGAAGTCAGGAGCCTGTATTTACAGCAGCTGTGTCTGTACAGGCTCTGTGCAGAGGAAGAAGAGCAGAAGGGGCAGCCAGGTTGGCACACAAGGGGTGTTATTTATGGTTTGATGGTTTAGCTGTTCCTGATGAAATGAGGGGTAACTGCCCTGTTTTGGTCCTTGTGCCAGGTCCTCTCTGACGTGCCCTCATTGCCAGAAGCAGAGCAACACCTTTGACCCTTTTCTCTGCATCTCTCTGCCCATCCCTTTGCCTCACACTCGGTACGTAACTGTCCTGAACTCAGCCTTGGCTGCTTCCCATGCATACAGTGGTGTTTAATTTGCTGCACGAGGAAGAGACATGTCAGCAAAATCTTTCCTGGAAGTCTTTTAAAAAGATAGATAGGACCATCTGGGGCTTTAATTTTTTGCTTTGCCAGGTAAATTGGGAAATTGAGCCTTGTGCTTGATTCAGAATGGCCCTCCACCCCCACCCTCAGCTTCCTGTAGAATTAATTTTGGGGAGAAAAAGATATCTTTGATTCAGGTAACCAAAATATTTTGCTTTTGACTTAATTTATAGCATTTTAAAATCAAAAAGGGGAGAAGGATGAAACACTTTTCACTTTCTTTAGAACAGTCTTACTGATCACTCCAATTTCAAACAGGAAAGTTAAAAGCTTTCCTGCAGAATGTGTTGCTTTCTTGAAAGACAGCTGTTGTCCATAAAAAAAAGCTCCAGGGAGAAAAAGAATATCCAGGTAAAAGTTCAGAGTGAAGATGAAGAGATACACAGCAAAACTGCCTGGTTTATAAATAACTCACTCCTTCACCTGATGCTTTGGATGTGGAAAGCTTGCCTGGGTTCAAGAAGCAGTGGAAGGAAGTAATGAAAGGACATATGAACTATGACCATGGCACGTTGGGTTCGGGGGTCCCTGCCCCACCACTGGGTGGAGGCTGAGGGAAGGGAAGGGTCCCTGGCAGGCTGGGTCCCTGGGGCAGGGCTGGGTGCTGAGGGGTGACCTGGAGCTGTCCTAAGCTGTGTAACAGGGTCCTTGTTGGAAAACTACACTTGCCTTATCATAGAGGGTTTTATTTTTAACTTTGTGGGGCTTTTCTGAGAAGATGTTCTGCTCGTGGGAGCAAGTAGCACCAGCCCATGTGGTAAGGAAGGAGCCTTTGGAAATCAGAGCTGCTCTCCTGGCTGCGGCTGAGCGTAACTCCAGTGTGAGGTGTGTCTGGGCTGCCAGGAGGGCCCCGTGGCTCATGGGCTGACTGCTGAGGGTAGTGCCAGGACATGCCTGGCCCCAGCAGTGCCATGCTCTCCACAGGCCCCTCTATGTGACCGTGGTGTACCAGGGGAAATGCTCTCACTGCATGAGGATCGGGGTGGCCGTGCCCATCTCTGGAACCGTGGCCAGGCTGAGGGAGGCTGTCTCCTCAGAGACCAAGATACCCACGGAGCAGGTAACGGGCTGGTCTCATCACCCATGCACCCCCCCATCAGTGGGAGAACGTGGGGAGGCCTCAATCCCATGTTGGATCTGTGGGAATTGAAGTTTGCTGCCCGTGATTGAATGGGGGAAGCGGGTTGGTGGTAACCTAGGTCGTGCTTTTCCCTGGGCATTGCCTTTTTGAAACCAGTGACATTAGGATAGCCATCAGACCTTCTGCCTGGTCACACGGTGGTTTATGAGGGAACCATCAGCACCTATGGGGAATTCCTCTGTAGGAAGAACTTCAGGAAAGCTGTTGGATCCCATCAAAACTGATCCATGTGTTGCCTTTACACTAGTCTCTCCTTTATGGCAATCCTTTTCCCTGTTCCTTGTTTCTAGCTGATGCCAGCATGTGTTGAGGAATTCCATCCCTTAGCAGGAAAATCCCAGTTGAGAGAGACGTGGAGCAGATCAACTGGACTGGGCAGAGGTGGTTCCCTGGGCAACCTGCTCTAGGTGGACCTGCTCTGGCAGGGGGTTGGATGAGATATCTCCACAGGTCCCTTCCAACCCCCACGGTGATTCTGTGTGGCTCTAGATTGTGCTGACGGAGATGTACTACGATGGGTTCCACCGTTCCTTCTGTGACACTGATGACCTGGACACCATCCATGAGAGTGATTGCATTTTTGCCTTCGAGACCCCAGAGATATTTCGGCCCGAGGGTATCCTCAGCCAGAGAGGTAAGTCAGTAACTCACTCACTGCCCACCTCAGGTAACTAGGAGAGGGAGGCTTGTTTTGGAGAAGGAGATACTTGAGAATAAAAGTCCCACAAGTAGCTGCTGTTCCGGTGTATTGATTTCAACTCTGATTTTGTCCAGACTCATTCCAGCAGACTTAATGGTGTCGTCAGCTGGGAGGTTATCAAGAAGCAACGTACACTCCTCTGCCTCTTCCCAGGGCTGATTCTGCAAGCCAGGCTGGCTTCTTGTGAAAGCTGTTGTCAGGTTTAATTTAAAGACCTGCTAGGGACCAGATGAAGCCACTGAAATTGTGTTATTTAAACCTAGATTGCTAGTGATGAATAAACAGTCTTGGGAATGAACAAACACTCTTTCAAAGCTCAACCCCCTCAGCTTCTCTGCATCTCCTCCTCAGTGAAAGGAGTAACTGAGAAGGAGGGTAATCAAAGGCAAATTTTATTATTGGAAGTAGCAAGTAGGGTTTCTGTCACTTCAGCTTTTCTTGGGAGCAGACAAAGCTATGAGTGCTTGTACAAACTGCTGTGGAAAATCAGCTAGGCGAGCACTTGCATATGATTTATTTCTGTAAAGGAACATTCATTACAAAAGTAATTGCTCTTCGGAGCCTTCATACGAGTGATAAAAATGGTCTTGATCCCATACTGACCTGCTCCTCTGCAGCTGAAGGAGGGTTTTGTGAGGGCACTAAAGGCAAATGGCATAACAAGATATTCCCTTTCTCCTCATTTTTCAGGAATCCATGTGAACAATAACCTGAATAACTTGAAATGTGGCACTGAGCACTCCCGAACAATTTCTTACTCTCAAGGAACAGTGAAGTCTGGAAAACTGGAACAGTCCTCCACTAAACCAGCAGCCACTGATAAGATTGTCCTGCTGGTGTGTAACAGAGCGTGCACTGGACAGCAGAGCAGAAGGTGACTGGCAGCTCCACAGCCAGAGTTACTCTTCTGGCTGCTTCTTAATTGAGCTGGGTTTAGTGAAAACAAGGTGAAGGATGTCTGGGTTCTGGGGAGTCTCCCCCAGGGCTGAGTGGGGAGAAGGGCACTGTCAGAGTTTGGGGATCCGATTGCTGAACAGAATTATCTTTTAATTGCTCCCTCAAATGCTTCTCCTTCCTGTAGGTTTGGCTTGCCCTTTGTGTTGCATTTGGAAAAGACAATTGCCTGGGATATCCTGCAGAAGGAGATTCTGGAGAAGATGCAGTATTTCCTGCGGCCTGCAGCCTGCCTGCAGGTAGGCACATGGCTTGTCTGCGTTGAGACCTCCAGCTCTCTGATGTGAGCTAGAGGGGAAGCTGGTTACTTGGAGCAATAAACACGCTGAACTGCTGGCTTCCCAAAGCTTCTTTGTGCAATAATGTCCAAGTCTGGTATTCCACCTCTTTGGTGCTTCTGTCTGCTGTTTGCTGGAGGGTACAGGTAAGGTTAGACTGACCAGGTGAAGAAGTTGTGTGCTTCACTTCCTTCCTTGCCCCCAAGAAATACTTGAGAGATTGGTGCTACTGTCTGCACTGGAAATCCACTGGTTGGTGGTGTTTGAAAGAAAACTGTGTTTCTGATCTTGTGCATTTGCTTTCTCATGTAAAACACACGTTCTAGGATACAGTACCTGTCTGGAGGTGCTGAGGGCAGGTCTGCACACAGGGAGGCTGGGTTTGGGTCCCTGAGAAGGCTTCTACTCGTTGCAGGTTTGCCCGTTCAGCCTGCGAGTGGTCAGTGTTGTAGGGATAACGTACTTGCTACCTCAGGAGGAGCGACCCCTCTGCCACCCAACAGTGGAAAGGTGAGTTGGTGTCCTTCCCAGGAGAGGTTTGTCAGCTGGAACTCGCTGTGTAGCTGTGCAGAAAGGGACAGTCTTGGTGTGGTTGTGTGGAAGGGACACCACAGACCTGAGGAGCTGGGAAACAACTGAGTGTCCTCAAGAAGCTGTGTGAGGATTGCTTAGTTGTGTCGTGCCATCTGGAGGCTGCCCTCCTTGGAAGTGGAGAACAGAACAAAAGTATTACTCCTTCCTTTTTTTTGTGTGTGACTGTTAATCTTTAGAAATTTTCATAGATGCCTGTCCTGTAAACAAGCGTGTGTTTATTTATAGAACTGTTGTGTAAATGCAGCTTGCCAGCTTTGACATGCTCTTTGCTGTGTCAGTTCCCTTCACCCCTTTGCAAACTTGAGCTGCAGGGAGTGGTGGAAGGATGAAGGGCTAGTGCAGAGGAGTTACGTGCACGTGAAAGATAACATAGACTTCAGGTTGAAAGGTGGTCTAACCTCTGTCTGCTCCTCTCTCCAGGGCATTGAAGTCATGTGGACAGGGGGGAACTGCTCACGTGAAATTAGTGGTAGAATGGGACAAAGAAACTAAAGATTAGTAAGTATGAAGTAGAAAGCCCGTGTTCACCTCGAGAGGGATGCTTGTGGCTTGCTTGTGTGAACTGTGCACCCTTCAGCAAACATGGGACCCCTCAAAATCCTCAGCCACGTTGGGAGGGGTGGATGTGCTGCTGAATGTGTTGTCTCCCTGGTGCAGCTTGTTTGTGAACACAGAAGAGGAGTATATTCCAGACTCGGAAAGCGTCCGCCAGCAGAGAGAGCTTCATCACCAACCTCAGACCTGCACTTTATCTCAGTGTTTCCAACTGTACACCAAAGAGGAACAGGTAGGGACACGACTGGACTCGGGAGGCCTGGCTGGGCCACGTGCTGCCTGAACTCCTGTGCTCAGCAGAGTAGCTCTTTTCTGCAAGCACTGATTTGTTGAGACAGGAGAATAAGTTTGTAACACAACCCTTTAATGATTTTGGAGCCTCTCTTGCCACTTCTTTCAGAGGTGAGGGAAAAGTTGTCTGACAGCTTAAAGCTCTCTGGTTTCTGAGTTTTCTGAGCACTGGACTGCCAGGGGACATGCGTGTTGTGTTTGTGTCTTTGAAAAGACATTCCTTGGTGGACAAAAAATCTCTGCAGTTTGTAAGTCCATGTCATGGGATATAGTGCTCCAGAGGGCAGCAAGATGTCAGAGATTAAATCCAAATTGAAAACTAATACCCACTCCTGCCTCTTCCTTGCAGCTTGCCCCAGACGACGCGTGGCGATGCCCACACTGCAAGCAGCTGCAGCAGGGTAGCATCACACTGAGCCTCTGGACCTTACCTGATGTTCTCATCATACATCTCAAGAGGTTTAGACAGGTAGGGATGTCTGCAGTGATGCTGGGCACTGCTGCTCAGCCAGGGAGTGACCTGGCTGGGCCACCTCTTCAGAAGCAGCTGGTCTCCGTGTGCATTCCTCTCTGTTTTTCCCCAGGCGTGGCCTCCTGCTGCTGCAGCTCATGCTCTTCTGTGTTTACACAGGAAGGAGACAGAAGGATGAAACTTCAGAACATGGTTAAATTCCCCCTGAGTGGCTTGGACATGACTCCTCATGTTGTTAAGCGCAGTCAGAGCAGCTGGAGTCTGCCATCTCACTGGTCACCCTGGAGGAGACCTTATGGTCTTGGAAGGGATCCTGAGGACTATATCTATGACCTGTATGCTGTCTGCAACCATCATGGCACCATGCAAGGGGGACACTACACAGGCAAGTATCCTGCAATATTGTGTTGGCTCCTTTCAGAAGGAAAATGGTTTTTCTGTTGAGTGTCCATAAGTTCTCCATCTTTCTTGACAAAAGGACCAAGCCCAGCTAATGAGGGCTGCCTATGGGTGACTTTTATGACTTTGAGGAATGAAACAATCCCTGCTTAGCCCAAGTGTTTTACTGTACCTTTTTCTCTGTTGTTCTGCAACTTACTTTTTTCCTTCAGAGTGATGTAACTGGCCTTTCATGTTTCAAAACTGCTCTTGGCCACTCAGCGCAGATCTTCTGTAGTTGCAAGAAGCAATACATAGGAAGTGTTTGCACATTGCCTGGGTGCACAGCCAGTTCATGAACTCCTCTTTGCTTGTTCCAGCAGCTCCCAGAGCAGCCAGAGACAGACAGAGTTGTTTGATGTTTTTTAGGGTCTGTATGACCTCACACAGCAGCCCAGAACATGTATATGTCTGGTTTTGCCCCCTGGTGTACATCTCTGGGTTGGATGGTCCTAGGAGGAGTGAAGAAAGTCTAACAGTGATGTCTTTTCTCTCAGCATATTGCAAGAACTCAGTGGATGGGCAGTGGTACTGCTTTGATGACAGTGAGGTCCAGCAGCTCTCTGAAAGTGAGGTGTGCAAGCAGACAGCCTACATCCTCTTCTACCAGCGACGCACAGCCATCCCCTCCTGGTCTGCTAACAGCTCGGTGGCAGGTGAGCCCTGCTGGCATTGCCAGGAGTGCCTGCAGTTTGTCCTTCATGTCTAGTTTGTCCTCCTGAGGTGTTTTCTGCCCAGCTCTGCTTTAAGCCCTCACTCTCTGAATTCAGCAAGGCTCGTCCCAGTCTCTGGAGATGGGGGAACCCATCTCCACCCCCGTGGTAGTTCTGCCTTTGTCAGAATTATGACATATAAACATGACTGGCCCCTTCCCTGTGGCAGCACTGGGGGTCTCAGGTGGGCAGCCCACAGCCCAGTGTGTCAGTTGAATGCGGGGTGCACTGGGGCAGAGCGGGTGTGGTGAGGTGCCTTTGGGAAGGACGGGATCGATGCTGCATTTCTGCAGCAGCTCGAGGACTGTCCTCTGCCCAGCTGCTGTTGTACTGATTCTTTTGATTCACAGCATTCTGGAACAGCACAATTCTGTCTTTTGCTTGTGACTGTACCTGCTTCATAAGAGTAAAGACTTGTTCTCTGGCAGGATCTGGGAGCTGGGGCTGCGTGGGCCAGCTCCCGGTGTCTGCCGAAGCCAGAGCAATACGTACCTGGCTCTCGGTGGCCTTCCAAAGGTTTGTTGTGTTCTGCAGCTGCCTGCTGGTGGGCTGATGTCTGTGCCTGATTCCTTGCAGGCTCCACCAGCTCGTCGCTCTGCGAGCACTGGGTCAGTCGCCTTCCTGGCAGCAAGCAGCCCAGCGTGGCCTCGGCGGCGTCCTCGCGGCGCACCTCGCTGGCTTCCCTCTCCGAGTCGGTGGAGCTGACAGGGGAACGGAGTGAAGATGATGGTGTGTACCAGCCCTGCAGCGTGGGGGGACACTGCTCTTTCTGTTACAGGATCCCCACTAAAATAGCTGCAAAATATGTAGTTAGTTACTTTGCCTTTCGCAGGGTGGTATAGGAAATACTCTTTAATGCAGAAAAATGTATTTCTGGGAGCATAGTCATAGTTGGTGAACTTATGGCTAGTTTCAAGGACTTCCAAGGTGTAAAACCTGTGTTTGGTTTGCTGCTGTTCAGGGATGAGAGAAGAATCTGAATTTTCAGTTATAGACTTCAGAGAGTTAATTCTGGCTGAGCACTAGTGTGTGGTACCCCACGGGTGGGCTGACTCTCTTAGGGAAACAGTCTGTGGAGGGGTGGGATGAACCAACAGTGGGCTTGTCTTCCATACTGAGGATGTGGCTTTCTTCTTCTGCAGGAGGATTTTCAACTCGGCCCTTTGTAAGAAGTGTCCAGCGTCAGAGCTTGTCATCTAGGTCTTCTGTCACCAGTCCCCTGGCAGTGAGTGAAAATGGTGTCAGGCCCTCGTGGTCACTCTCTGCAAAGCTCCAGTTCCGCTCCAACTCCCCATCGCGCTTCTCTGGAGATTCCCCCGTGCACACCTCTGCGTCCACCCTGGAGAAGATCGGGGAGGCTGCTGATGATAAAGTCTCCACCTCTTGCTTCGGCAGCCTGAGGAACCTCTCCAGCAGCTACTTGGAGCCCTGTGATGGCAGCCGGCGAGAGCACAGGACGGCTCGCAGAGCTCCTTTGGCTGTCATGGAAGGGGCCTTCAGGGAAGAGTCTGTTGTAAGGACATCTAGCTCAGACCTTTCAGATGGGTATGGCAAAAGCTCTGTGCAGCCAGACAGGAATCACCCTGCTTTGGACCCTTTTGATAACAACAATCAAATCGCCTTTGTTGATCAGAGTGATTCTGTGGATAGCTCTCCTGTCAAGGAGGTGAAAGCCCCCAGTGGGACAGGGCTGGCTGCAGAGAAGGCAGATGGCACCCCTAGGAAGGTTCACAGCTCCAAGGGGGTTTCTGAGCCAGACAAAAGTTTGAGGAAGGGAAGGACAGTCTTATCTACGCAAGAGACCAAAGTGTCTCACTCTTCTCCTCCTCCACCTAAGAGTTCCCAGAAAGTTTCCCGGTCCAGAAGTAAGACGGACTCCTCTAGGGCCAGCGGACGACACGGGTCTCCTGCTCCCACTCAGGCTAGGAAGGACCACAGCACGAAGCCCCTCGAGGTGGCTGTCCCGTCGGCGCAACAGAAGCAGAAGTCAGGTTCTCCATCCTCCATAGCTGCCAAGAAACCCCCATCAGGCTCATTGACTAAGGGCTCTTCTGCTGGGAAGAGCCGGACTTCAGACCGAAGCCTCAGCAGGGAGGGCTCTAAGATCAGTCTGGGGTCGGACAAAACGAGCGTTACCAGCAGCTCGAGAACGAGCTCCCCACGGATCAGCCACTCCAGGAGTGACAGCAGGGCAGCAGACAGCAAGCACGTGAGGAGCTCCTCCATGGCCAACCTGCGCTCCCCAAACGTCGGTGTGCGTTCTGGTTTGAAGAGGGACAGCAAGTCCGAAGAGAAAGGATTGTCTTTCTTTAAATCAGCCTTAAGGCAGAAGGAGACTCGGAGGTCAGCAGACCTGGGAAAGACAACGATGCTCTCAAAAAAGACAGGGAGTGGCAGTTCCAAGTCGGGCAGTAAAAACGTGCTGGAAGACAAATCAGAGAAAGGTGTTGTCCCACCAGCCTCTCAGACCAACGCCAACATTACTGCAAAAGAAAAACTTGTCCCAAAAGATGCCACACCCAACAAACATTCTTTGCTTTCCAGTCGCAAGTCCAAGTCTTCCCAGCTAGACCCCGGAGTCCAACCTCCTCCTTCCAGTGGCAAGCAGTCTGCTGACAAGCCGCTGAAGAAATTACCTTCCAGCATGCAGGTGTCTGTACGGCCTTCTCTGGAACCTCAGTGAAATGCTGCAATCCAGGTGTCTTTTTCTTCTGCTGAGAAGCTAATTTATTCTGAGCTCTTGTTTGTTTTTTTTTTTGTTCATGTGCCTAATGTATGTTTTGAGGAGAAGTGAACTGCGAGTTGTTAAAGCGCCTTTTGATTCTGCCATCAAACCAAATAGCCACAGGCAGCCAGCACTGATGATGCAAGTAGTGTAGCCGGAGCCGTCGTCGAACATGAACGCAGCTGCCCCATAGCACTTGTACAGGAGTCTCTTTTCAGAAAATGCAACAACTCCCTTCAGATTCGAGGTGTGAGATCTGAACCCCGTTGCACTGACACTAGTGTGCTTTGTAGAGCCGTGAATTGGTGTTCCTGTGGTCTGGTTCTGAGCAGGCTGTGTCCACGCTGGTCTATGGCCTTGTTCTGAGCTGTGGAGGATGTGAAGGAAACTGGAGGGACTGCTGCTTCTTTATGCTCTCTCTCAACCCCCTCTCCCTGCTCCTCTCCATTTCTCGAGCTTTCTAAAGGGCAATATTTCAACACTAATGTTGTTTCTCAGGTATATACTCAGCCAGTATAGGAGGGACTAGCATTAGTGGATGGACAGAAAGGTACCTGTGTGTCTGCGTGCGTGTCTGTGTAATACATTTCATTTTGGCATTCCAACAGCAGAAAGGTTTGGGTTTGTTCCATGAAATGTAACCTGCTTTTTTTTGTTGCTGTGACTACAAAGAGTTTTACTCTGTCCATGCCTAAGGCGACCTCTACCCTGTCCTCTTTAATTGCTCTCTCCCTTCTGAAACACTACGGTAAGCAACACAAGAAGTCACTAAGCAGCTGTGGTTGCAGCTCGTGCCGGGCGGGCGGTGGTCACAGGGCTGTAGGAGATCTTTCTTCATGCCCCTGAACAGCAGTGGTGCTGTTAGGACCCCTCTTCAGACTCCTGAGAAGAAGCATTTCCTAATGTGCTCAGATGCTTCATCGTAGTGGTGTGAATATAGCATTTATAGGAGAATGTCTAGATGAGCCAAGTGTCATCTTGTCTTCTCTGCCTTCTCTGAGCATGCTCTGAGTTGGAGGGGCTGTACCAAAACACCGTGGGGCAGTTTCACGTTCTCCAGAGCTCTGCCATGTCCCTCCCTTTGCTTGTCACCTTCCTGGCAGGTCTGGCTGCCCCACGCTGCTTAGCAAACCCATCCCCACTCTTGTTTGGATGACAGCCTATCAGGGTTTGAACACTACATCTGGTGATGTCTTTGTTTACATGCCCTTCTTACAGGGGAGATTCCTCAAGTTCTTTAAGATTCCTCTTAAAAGATGGATTCCTCAACTCCTTTTATATAGATGTGGTGTAACTTTTTTTTTTAATTTCATGAGTTTTTATTGATGTGCTGCATATCATTTATGTACAGCAGCAACCTGTCGTGTAGGTCACAACATGCAGAGCTGGGCAGTGTGCTGGGCACACCTCTCTCCTGAGCGGGGTCTTTGTGTGGCAAAGCTTCTCCAGGCTGAGCTTGTGGACAGACGTGTTTGTACATCTTTTCTGTCAATGTTACAAACAGCCCTTAAAAAAGTAGTGACTCTGAGCTAGTCTGTTCCACCTCTTGTGCTGGTGACCCTGCATGAAGCCATGCCCCAGGTCTGCTGGGCACCTCCCTGCTCCGTGGTCAATTTTGGTGCTCAGCTCCAAAGCAGCAAGCTCTGGAGAGAAGTTCTGGGGGTAGCTGCCACCTTGGAGAAAAGGCAGCGGGTGTGGAGCTGAGCTGGGGGTGCCCTGGAGCTCTGGTCAGTGGGTGCTGCTGGGCCCACCTCCACTGTAAGCCTGGCTCTGTCCTGGTGAGGTTCTGCCCTCCTCACCCTCACACCACCCCGAAGCAAAGCCAGTAGCCTGCGTGTTTTAACACTATGCTGGACTCTGTGCCCTGGACTATGTTTTTAAACCCAAACACGACCATCTCATGCTTTTCTTCTCCTGGGTATTGTCTCAGTCTCATTTATTGCAGCAACAAGAAGCAAAGATTGCATTACTTGCTTCTTAAATGTATGACTTGGATTATTCTTGGATTATTTTTTGTAATATCCAGCAGAGCAGATAAGACTTGCTTCATATTGTAGTACCTAAATTACTCCCTGAAATGTTGATGTTGAAGTATTTGTTTAAGGTTTTATCTGTATTAAGGTCTTGCACTGTGTTGGCTCTGCTCTTGTAACAACTCTTCTAGCAGGAATGTAATTCTGGTAGCTAGTGCTGACTTGGTTTGGTATCTTTTAATAGACAGAACCTAGTTTTCTGTGCATTTTGCCATGGGACATTTGTGAAAGGTTATTTTTATCAAATGACATTTTCTTTTCATGCCATCGTTCACTGAAGAAGTCTAAACTGGAAGCTGGGTTATGGGTTTTGAGGCGGTTTTGCTCCTGTACTGGATACCTGGACTGCAGTGTCCAAATTCAGTGGTTTAATGTGTTTGATGGGATGAGAGGAAATTGCCTCACATTGCACCAGGGGAGGTTTAGTTTGGATATTAGGAAAAATTTCTTCCCTGTAAGGGTTGTGAAGGGCTGGCCCAGGGCAGTGGTGGAGTCCCCATCCCTGGAGGGGTTTCCAGGCCGTGGAGATGTGGTGCTGAGGGCCAGGGGTTAGGGGTGCCCTGGCAGGGATGGGGGAATGGTTGGACCTGATGATCTTAAAGCTCTTTTCCAACCTATGTGATTCTGTGATTCTATTTGGAGCATAAGAATGGTCATTAGAGCTCCCCTTTGAACAAAATGGGAACGGGGCAGAGCAGATGCTGCTCTTCTGCCCTGGGCTGTCAGCACGTGGTGTGTCACCTGGCTCAGGAGGGCTTGGCTTAGGGTGTCAAGGGAAATGTGGTTGTGTTGAACATAAGGCACGTGGGGCACAACGAGCAGAGCCCGTGTGGGACCTGGGGAGGGCAGTCCCTGCTCGGTGGCTGGTCGGTTCTGTCACAAGCAGTTTGGAAAGCAGCTGCTGGCTGCCACTCTGCAGCTCTGCTTTGTGCTCTCACAGATCTCCAGTGGTCTCTGAAGTTCTTTGCACAGGAGAGGGTTGAAGGGTGTGTGTTCATTGTGAGTGTAAAACCAAAGCCTCATCACTGTAAAAGTCATGGCTCCGTCGTGGTGTAGAGTAAAGCTTTCTAAAACTGAATGTAGGTTATTATAGGCCCTACTTAAAGTGGTTTGGGGAAAAGCAGCATCAGCCTTCTCTCCTTGCATTAAAACAGGCTTATTCCTCAGCCCTTTCATGCATAGGAATCCCTGTCCATGTCTGTCGAGTTGTCCAGATGTAAGGATGTGGCACAGCACTAGGGAGCACTCCAGAGAGGGGTCTTCCGAGTCCTAGGTGCCAACACTGCCTTGGCTTCGTGTGTTGGTCCTTAGAGCAGCAAAGGCTGGAGGCTGTTCTGAAACAGCCACTCCTACATGATCACCTCTTTTCTTAAAATCCACGTTTGGTTTCAGAAGCACTTATGCCTGTGGGGGGGGTGGGTTCTGCCGTCTTCTGGAGGTTGCCGCTGGCCAGGGATCTCCACCTGCCCCTGGGTGGTGGCACGTGGGGCCTGGAGGTCTCGTGGCTGGACATCTGAGTGGGACAAGAGTGGCCGCTGTGCCGTGGCGTGTGTAGAACTGCCCGTGGTGGGGGTGTCCTGGCTTGGGAGTGAAGGAGGCTGGGACCCTAGTGCTGATGACCTGCACCGGCCACGTGTGACTCGCGCTCCACACCCTGCTCTGCCACCCCTCCTGTCCCCAGGGCCAGCACCCCCAGCCCGCCGGGCACAGGAGGGCACCAGCGCCTCGTCCCAGTGCTAGATTCCCACTGGAGTCACCAGAAGAAATTATTTTTACCCTTTTTTGGGCCGCGTCTTTTGGATGGTGTTTAGTAGTCTACAAATTATAAAGCACACTTTCGATGACGTGTATTAAAAAGGCACCTTTTATTTGCATTAATCACCTTTGATAGACAATTTGGTGCCTGCAGTTCTCTGTAACTTGTAAGTGTCTCACTTTGGGTGTATAAATCGTTTAACCCTTTCAAACTTATCAAATACGGCTAAATAATAACGATAATTAAAAAAGATGCTTAGGATAGAGAATTAGCAGCTTAATTCCAGCACACTTACTGCACTCTAAGTGCCCCATCCGCCTCCGCTGCAGGGTTGTTTGCTTCCCAAAGCTGAAACTTGAGCATGATTGACCATTTTTGGGTACGGGGGTGGCTCTGCATGGCTGCTCCGGCCACCCCCCTGCATGCACTGACCAACTATGCAAGCACCAGCACCCCCTGGGCACCCCCAATGCTGCTGGGCCCCCCTGGGCACCCCCCGGCTGGCAGGACCCCCCCGGCTGGCGGGGCTGGCACACAGGAGCATGGCCCCAGGTTCCCGCTTTCTTTGCACATCTTGGATTCTTTCCTTTGCAGAATTCCGCGTTACTGACACGGCTGGAGTGCAGCCTAAGGTCGAAAGGGATCCGGAGGGTTGAAATGAGAGCAGACTGGTTTTCTGTGTTGTGTTGTTTTCTCTTTTTTTACCAGGTCAGCCTGCTCAGTGTTCTGTACGTAGCTGCCATTTCCCATGAGCTCTGGTGGCACCTCCTGCGCCGGGAGGAGAGGCAGTCACCTGAGCCTGAGCGCTCAAAAAATGAGGTTTTGTTGAATTTCTGTGCTGAGGGTGTGGTTTCTAGTTGTCCATATTGGTAATGGGGCTTCTGCCTGCTGGGCAGAGCCGTGCCAGGCCCTGGTTGTGCTCCAAACCCCGGTGGTGTTGGCGTTGGAGCCGTGCTCCCGTTCGATGGCAGGTCCCACCGTGGTGGTTGCACACGTGGCATGGAGCTGGTCAGGATGGCACCCCCCAATGTGGGCACAGGTTGGCGAGGATCTCATGAGCAGCACAAGGTGTGGGTCCCAGGAGATGCCACCTCGCAGCAGTGCTCTGGGCATCGGGCAGGTCCTTGGCACCGTTCCCCACCCTGGGCTCTGTGCCCGCCCCGCTCGGTCACCGGCACAGAGAGGGCTTGGAAATGACATTCCAGATAATTTTACTGTTACTTTTTTTTTTTTGGTGTCTCTTTGTCATTTGGCTACTAATCCAGAATAATTTGGCGGTATCTAATGTTATCTGTGGAGGGAACTGAAATTTAGTTTTAATCTGTGGTGAGATGAAAGTACTACATGGTTTTCTTAAAAGCATCGTAAAGCATTTACTATTAGGAGCTTTATTTTGTAAGATAAAAGTACCTGGAGGCTTGTACAATATCTATATTAGGTCTAAAGGTTTAGGGACTACTTCTATTTTTTTAAAGGCAATAGCACTCAATTTCTCCGCAAATAGTGTTTTTTA
Organism: Brachypteracias leptosomus; assembly: GCA_013401335.1. NCBI lineage: Eukaryota > Metazoa > Chordata > Aves > Coraciiformes > Brachypteraciidae > Brachypteracias > Brachypteracias leptosomus. The sequence continues at coordinate 428,299 of VYZX01011232.1, read as the reverse complement.
AGACACAGATTAAAACTAAGTGTGGACACAAATTCGGTGTCACTCTGGGCCCTGCAGCACAAGGAGGTCAGCGCAGGTTTGTCCAGCACTGGTGCAGTGCAATAAGAAACCCCCTGTAGGTGCTCCATTGCCTTGGGTAGGGTGACACGAGGGGCTACAAGCAGCTAGATGATCTCCTTGTGGCCTTCCAAGAATGAATTTGTACAGGTTCGCTCACCAACTGTGCCTCACCATGGGTTAAAATTGAATTTTAAGTCCTGTCGCAAACGCAGTTTCTCTTCTGGACACACTGTCAGGTTTTACACTGGAGTATCTCTAATCTGCACGTCACGTCACTGTCCATGCTGCGGGACGTGGGGCTTGCCCACACCTTTGATATTCTCCTCTGGATTTTAATGCTTTTGAACTGTACAGTAATCTGGAAAGCAGGCTGTCTTTACTTGGGATTGAACATTGTACCATAAATTTTAAATTATTTGAGGACAAGTGCATGAGACTGTGTCAATGCCTTTTATTATTTATTTGTATGTTTTATTATTCAAGGTGTATGCACTTTTAATATGCAGAATTTATATTTTTATGTTGAAAATCATTTTCTTTCAGAAAGAAGAGTTTGAATATGAGGAATTGGAATTAAGTGCAAAAAGGGGAATATGTAATAAAATACAATAAATTTATTACTAGGCATCTGGCCTGAATGAATGTTTTTCCAGCCCTGCATCCCCCCTGGCAGGGTGCTGGGCACTGCCCTGTGCTGGGCACCCCCGGGGCTCTCTGGGGACCCCGTCTCCTTTCTCCTGGGTCTGTACCAACCTCTTGGAGCCAAGCAGCTCTGGCCTGTGGTCCTGCCTCATGTTCTGGCTGTGGTGGGACTCACATCTCGGGGCAGGGCTGGGGAGGGTCTGGTGCCATGGCTGCTCTGCTCCACCCCTGTGCAGGCACCTCAAGGGCTTAGGAACTTCTCTCTGCATCTTGAATTTGGCTCCTTCTGGAAACAGAAGCCCCAAGGCCTGGTTTTGGATGTAGACCTGAGACACGGGCTCCTACCCTATGGAGTTTTCCCTGATGCTTCTCCATAGACTGGCAGCCCAGGTCCTGCTGATGCTCAACCGTGGTCCCTGCTGCTGGCGTGTCCCAGGAGCGACTGCAGGAGCTGGACTGGAGCCTTCGCGTGCTGGTGAGTCTGGTCTGTGAGCCCTGTGGGCAGGGGGATGTGATCTGCCTCCTCTGTGGGGTTCTGGGTTCTGTCTGTGGGTCTCTGATCGTGGCTTCCTGTTGGTGTTGGCCCCATGTCCTGGGACCTCTGGGTGCCAGGCTGTGGTGGCAGTGTCCCCATGTCCCCTCTCGTACGTGGTGCTGCCCATGCTCCAGCCCACTCCTGTCCCCTGGCCACCATAGTGATGCAGCACACGGCTCTGTTGCTTGAGGTTTGGTTCAATATTAGCCTTTTTTAATGGTTCTTTATTGAACTGAGGCTTAAACTGTGCAAGAGTGATGGTAACAGAGTGTTTAATTGTGTGCTCCTCCATCTCTGTCCTAATTAAATATTGTTTTTCCTTCAGCAGGGTGTGCAGTGGTGGCTCTCCAGCCGTGGAGGAGAATGCAGATGGGCTGCTCCTGCCCCTCAGCCCAGTGAGGAGGATGAGGAGGATACAGAGATGGGAGAAGGACTGGTTGTTGCTTCTGGCTGCTGAAGAGAAGATCTCTCTGTCCACATGTCATCTGGAGGGGATACCCTTGGCTGGGTGAGCTGCTGCAGGCATGGCTGGGCCCCCATCCCCATGGCTGCAGATGGGGAGCAGGACACTTTGGCATTCCAGTGTCACCTTGTGTCACCTCGGCTGGAGAGCGGGAGGGAAGAAGGGAAGATGTTGTGGCTGGAGCTGCCTGGGGGCATTTCCACTGAGGACTCTGATCTTCCTGCTTGGCTGAGCTATCAGATCTGTGTAGTAGGGGCTGGCCCTCGTGCTTCATAATTTTTGATTCTTAAGGTTTCTTGCCCCTCTCATCCCTCCTGTGGCCATATAGCTGCTTTTTCCTATGGATCTTGTTGCTTTGCTGTCTTGGGGCTCTAGAATCCTGTCACCCCCAGCCCTGGGGACAGCAGTGGGTGCACAGTGCACTGCTCATCTCCAGCTCTGGAGGGAATGGGAAGGGGCAGCTTTGCCCGCAGTGCTGGCTGGGGGGACACGGACCTGCCATCGTTTCAAACTGAGCTGGTGGGATTGTGCCAGGGGCTCATCCCTGCCCGGCTGGGCTGGTGGGAGCCTGGCTGGGAGCCCAGCACCTCCCCTGAGAGCAGAGCTCTGGCTACAGTGAAAAATATGTGTATAGTGGAGTGTTCTGCCTGTCTCCTGCTGGCACCAAGTGCTCTGAGCTGCCAGTGCTGGTGCCTGTGATTGCCCAGCTCTTCCAGCAGCCAGTGCTAGAGCCACAGCCCAGCTCTGGAGCTGCAGAGCTGCAGCCCAGGGGTGCCCGGCTGTGTGCCCATGGGGTGTGGGGGCATGACCTGCTGGTTGTTGGTGCCCACACTGCAGTGCTGGCCACGGGGACCACCCCCGAGTCCCCCTGGTCCCCAGATCACGGAGTGTTGGTGGAGGAGCTGGTGGCTGCGCTGGGCAATGGTGGTGCACGATTCCCATCCTTTTATTACACACCAGAGAGAGTAATTACTTCATGTCTTGTATGGAAATGGGGATGACAGATGTCATATTAAATCATAGAGGTCATCACTTATTTATAGGTGATTATATTAAAGAGATATTAATATAGCCAAAGGCTTCACAGAATTAAAGTTAATACATTTTTGTTTATTATATTTGCCAATATTTCTCCAACCCAGCCGGGTTTTTATGGCCACTTATTAAATAGAGAGTCCTCTGCAGTTCCCTTAACAGAGCTGGGAGGGGGGCGAGAGGACAATTGGAAAACACTTGAGAACTTTGATCTTCAAGTGATTAAATTTTATTGCCTCCTTGTTTATGAGGGTCCGAGGGCAGCTGTGGAATGAAGTGAGGGCTGGTTTGGACTCGGGTGGTTATTAAATCTGGGTCAGCAGAGGTGGCTGTGACTGGGCACGGGGCTGGAGCTCACAGATGTTTGGGGCCTGGGCTGGGATTAGAGCTCTGCTAAGCCAGGATTAGATCACTACGAAAGGAGGTGCAGGCTCCTGACACCCCGGGGAGGTGGAGGTGTCCCAAGGAGTGCTGCAGAGGGGGTCCAGGCTTTCCACCTCATCCCTGTGCCCCAGGAGCCTGGTCTGGTGCCCATCCCGCAGGGCTGCAGCCTGCTGCCAGCTTGGGGGGGCACCAGCAGGACCCCCCAGCCCATGAACAAGCCAGGGAGCCAAGAAAACCAGTGGTTGGGCAGGAGAACCTGGCTGTGGCTCTGCCATGGAGGACGGTGGCTGGTTGTGCCGGTCATGGATCAATGTATGAGGAGCTGCCCGCAGGCAGCTGCCGGCTGGTGGGATATTTATTAACACCCGGCTGCCTCCCAGAGCCAGAACAAACCCAATCTTTGGAGGCCGTCAATAAATTATAACATATTAGGCACTGTCATCCCTACCCCTGGACTTTAAATTTTGTTCTAATTAGAGTATCGCTTTCCCTTTCTCAGCACTTTTTCCCCTCTGCTGGGTATCGATCCTCTCTCTGTGGGGATCTGACCAACTGTTGACAATTTATGGTAACATAAAACTAGTACCTCTTAGAGCAAAAACCCAGCTTTTAATAAAAAGCGCTGACACGAGGCTCTCGCTGGCAGCACAACCTGATCACCAGGAGGATTTAGCCATTAAGGCCACGCTGCTGCCCCAGCCCTTTGGCACCAAGCGAGTTCCCCTCTGACACTTAATGGGCTTTCAATTGTCAGAATATTTCAGAAATTCCTCTGTACATCATTGAAAGCCACTCAGAAGTCCTGGAGTGCTCCCGAATCCTCTCCTGGCTGGTGGACACGTTCAGCTGTGATTTGATGGTTGGTTGGGTGACTGGTTATGTCACTGCGGACCTGGTGTGCAGGGTTTTGTTACCCGGTGATACCTGGTGGTGTCTCCCATTGCTGCCCATGTAGGGTTTGGTGCTGATGGGTTGTGCTCCTCGGTCCTTGCTGTGTCTGTGGAGGCTCAGTCTTTGTGCCTATAAAACCTCTGTGTTGGTTTGCAGAGGCTGTGGTGCCCTCGGTGTAAGGCTCTTCCCATGGAAGGCTGGTGGGCAGCTTGGAGCCACTGGTGCCTCGGTGCCCTGGAGATGGGAGAGCTCAAGCACCCTGTGGGGCTCATCCCACCCATGCCACCTCCCCAGGGACACTGACTGCCTGGGCTCCGTCCTTGGGGTGCAGACTGGTCCTGATTTTGCAGCTACTGGGGATTGCTCATATCTTGAGGCCCCTCCCCAGGAGCTCTCACCAGGCTTGTGCTGGTCCTGCCACCTCCTTCTGGAGAGGTTTGAATTGAGGGAACGAGCACATCGTTGGCTGCCTGAGCAATTTATCAAGGGCACCACATGGCCCTTTTTCCACATTAGTTCCATCCAGTGAAAAAATAATAAGAAACTGCATGTCTAACATAATGACCTGCATTTCCTAATCCCCCAACGCAGCGCGGATGGCTGTACGTCTCCACTCGGGCTGAGCCCAACGGTGATGGATTGATCCTTCCTGAAGGTATTGAATATTTCTCAAACTATTCATCAGCCCCACAACAAATCCCTCTGTCGGGCCCGGCTGACACCCCATTTTAAACCCCTCTCGCAGGGCCTGGTGCAGCAGAGTGGCTGCTTGGGAAGCAGGGACCTTATCATTTTTTAATGCACTGCAGTTCCTGGGCTTATGGAATATTTATAACAAAGATGTTATTTACCAAACAAGCCGAAGCGTTCACAGGAACCCCTGGTGGGGGGATGACACGGGCATCTCCTGTGCCCCTTCCCATCCATGGCTGAGGGTCTGGCTGGGGTGTCCTGGCCCTAAATGCCACAGGACCTGGGTCCCTGATGGACCTTGGGCTGCGAGCTTCAGCAAGGAGCTGGTGGCCAGCTGGTGGGTACAGGGATGGGGACGGCAGAAATAGGGATGGAGATGACAGGGACAGGGATGGGGATGGCAGGGACAGGTGATGCTGCCTTGAGCAGGGGTCTTTGATGCAGGGAAGCCTCCGAGCCCTTTCCCTTGCCCATGCTCCAGTTCCCCCGGCCCCTTTCCCTCTCCTCTGTTGGTGAATGCTGGTGACTTTGCAGATCCAGGCTGGTTGTGGATTCCCAGCCCCATGGGCTGTCATCCCACAGGTATGTTCCTGGGAGCTGGTGGTGGCACGATGAGGGGCACGATGTCACCAACACTGCCAGCCCAGCTCCCTCTCCCCGGGCACCTCATCCCTCCCAGGACTCTGAGCTCTCCCTCCCCGCAGCCCTGTTGTCTTGTTTGTGTGTGTCACCAGCGCTGTAACATCTGCTCTCCCTGCCATTTGCTTCCGTCTAATTCTTTTTTTATTGAAATGAGTTTAAATTGTCAGAGGATATATTCGATTACTCCTTCCCCGGGGTTGGTGTGCTGTGTGGATGGGAAGGAGCCTCGCCATGAGCAGCTCTTGCTCCCTTTTTTAATCTAGAAGGAGCCGGCTCCCTGGAGAACCAGCGTATTTCCTAACGACCTTAATGAGTTTGCAGGGCTGGGGTCAGATTATCTAGAAGGCAGTAATGGGGGGCCTGGGGGGTGGCTCTGCCTGCACCGCTGCGCCTGGCCGATAGCTTTGTGCTGCAGCCTGTAGATACAGCGGGGCTGGATGGCTCTGCCATGAATACATTTCCCTTTAATAGGCAGGAGTGTGTGTGTTGCAAAGCAATTCACGGAGCCCTTATGACAGTCTTTAAGCATTTTAATATTTTACAAATGATTTATCATTGGTAACGAGCAGATGATATACTCCACTTCAAGGGTATGGATTATCCATTAAAGTCCACGTGTCTGCAGATGACAGACTGCAGCAGACAGCAGAGGGTACAACTTCTCTTTTGTTTTACAGGAGGGGTCAACAGCTCCTGCCACAGCTGGGGAGACACCCCCCCTCCCTGCTCACAGCTCTAATGACATCAGTAAATATCTGCTGTGCTGGGTCCTGGGCTCTGCCAGCACCAATCCTGCCCGTGCTGCCTACGCAGGCTTCAGCCCAGCGATGGGGAGCTCATTTTGTGCCTGGCTGAGAGCAGAGGGTGGTGCTGGTCCACTCCTGCCAAGGGATGGGCTTATGGGCTGTGGTGGCATCTCTCGGGGCTCCCTGCTACTTGGTTATTGATGAAGCAATTCCCACATGTGTTGTTGGCACCCAGAGGTGCCCATGGCCCTGGCTGCCTGCACTGCCCGTAGCTCTGGTCCCCCAGTGGTGCCAGTTCCATCACTCAGGGATGTGCAGTGGGGCTGGGGACCAGTGGTGGGTCTGTCCTGGGCTGGCAAAGCTGCAGCTGGGGCTGGTGCCAGCCTCAAGATATTGGTGCCAGCCTCAGGATGTGCTGGTGCCAGCCTGCCCTGTGGCCGGTGGAACAGCTTCTGGAAAAGGTCTTGCTCTGCTTGGGCCTGGGGGTCTCCTTGGTGTGAGATGTGTGGGGATGGAGAATTGATGTCCTGCTGTTTGGAGAACCTCCACACGTGCCCCTGGCTTTGCTGCGTGGGCAGCCATGGTGGTTGGTGGTCGCAGGAGAGGTGAGGTGGGACCCTTTGGCATGGGGAGGAGGTGGGCACTGCCCCTTTGCTACTCTGGCTTCGTTACGGTGAGATTAATGCTGGTTATTGGGCTGGGAGTTTTATCACCTGAATGTTTCCTCTTAGCTCCCGAAACCAACTTCAGCCCAGATTTATTACCTGGCAAACAAATAAAAGTGCAGGTTTATTTTGCCTCCTTGTTCATCAGAAAGGAATGAAAATGTAAGCAAAATATTAAAAATAAAATAGACTCAGTTTTACTTTAATTGACCTTTGATTCTTAACTTAATACCTTCCCCATGTTGCTGCTTCAACCTTTAATTTCTCTTGGTGAAGTGGCTGTGTTCAATGATTCATTCTGTCCCGAGGCAAAGCACACACTGTAATTGGTTTTTAACTTCCTGGAATGTCAAAGCCAGGATTGAAATTTTACGTATCACACCACCAATTCAATACTGGCTTTAATAATAATGTTGCAGAAAGGAAGGCAGATTTACAGCTGTAGAAAAATGTAATCAAATTTTGAGCCCGAATGCAATAAGTCCAAATGCTAGTTTTCATTTGGAAGCTTGTTAGATAAATGTGGCATCACCTGAGCAGTTCCTGGATCATTTCTGCTGCCTCCTGCCCCATCGAGCTGTGCTGGCAGAGGTGAGGGAGCTGCAGGTGGCACCGTGGGCATGGGGCACCCTCGAGCTGTGTGGTATGGGGTGCCCTCCTCAATCCCTGTCCTGCAACCTGGGCTGAGCTTATGGGAAGCTTGTGATGGGAGCTGCTCATGGTGGCATCTGCCCCAGTGTCCACCCCGGGATGGGGCCATGCTGCAGCTGGGGTTGGCCCATGCCCAGGCGATGCTGTGGTGCCCAGGATGGAGCCACTGCCACCCTTTGGCTCTGCCAGCTGGGAGGGGGGGGGGGAACACCCCTAATACACTGCAAACGCCAAATAAGTAATCGATTTTGGCCAATTAATGTCTGATAAAAACTAATAACCCTTCTCTCCCTTTCTTATTACCGCATGACCTCCAGTGATCCATTAGTCTAACAAATGCTATGCGGGTGTTCAGCATGGCTAATGACTCTGGATTAAACCCAGTGACACCTCATTCATCAGCTGCTCCTGCGCCGCAGTGCCCGTCCCGCCTGGCTCCCCTCCAGCACCCCTGCCCACCGTGCCCCTGGCACAGACCTGGGCACCATGTACCCTCATCCCCTGCTCTCTCCAACCAGAGCCACCAGTGCCTGAGCTGGGCTGGACCTGCAACCTGTGGGGCTGCCTCACTGCCTTCAGGGGAGCTGGGACTTCAGGAGAAGCCACCTCGGGGTTTGGGGACCTGGCAGCCCTGGTGCCATGTGCCAGCATGGCTGAGCAGCCTGGTGCCCTCTGCCCAGGGGCTACAGGCTCCATGCATCTCCCTGCTCCTGTGCCTGCAGCTCTGCTGTCCCTGCTCTCTACTTAGGCTGTCCTAAAAAGCTAACTAAGCTGAAATTATTTGCTTTCCTTGGAAGAGCCTTTAAATAATGTATCAGCCTCACTTTGCTGTTGCTGAATGCTTTAACAATCCAAGGGACTTTTCCTTCTCGCTGGTGTATTTGCATCTGGTTGTGGTGGGGCCATGAATTACCCTTGGCAGGGGTCACTGGAAATTGCCCTTCAAGGTCACTGCCCTGGTACCCTTGCCACAGCCAGTCCCAGGGGCTGGGCACTGGGGTTGGGTGCCCGCTGTCCCTGGCACATCCAGCTTTGGGGTTTGCTGGGTGTCACCACACAGCAGTGGCAGCTTCAGGGGCACCCACCCTCTGCTTGTTTTTGTGCAGTTGTGCCCAGAGCATCTCCCTGTTGTGCTGCTGGAGCTTGGTGGGCTTGGGACCCTGTGAAGAGCCACACTGGAGCTGCAGGAGCTGCTGGCCAGAAGGGTCTAGAGAACAAGTGTGGTGTTGAAAAGGAGGCTCAGGAGAGACCTCTATCTTGTCAGCTCCCTGAGAACCTTACCCACTGGGAGATGGTGATAAGGAGTTGCTAAAGCAGGGATAATTAAATTAGGAGAACTGTCAGCAAGGCAAAGATGTCCTGTCTGGGGTGGCAGGGGAGATGTTTTCCTTTCTGTGCTGGTGTTGGACGGGTTCTCAGGGCTCCAGTGCTCACGTCACACTATCCAGTGCCCTGTGGGCTGGGTCACCTGGAGGGACATCAATTCTCTGAGAGCTTCCCTTCTGGCTGAGCAGCCAAACGTGTTTGCAACCTGAATTTCAGAGGAAATTAAGCTCTCCCAGAAGGGCTAAAGAAGAGATGAAACTGGGTAAATGTTAAAGCTGTTAGAAATTCCTCCCATAAAGTTCCTTCCAGACACATTCCCCTTTTCCCTGAAGTGATGGTATTTTTGAATCATGGCTCCATAAAGAGCTGGTGCTCCCAGGGGAGGCTGCACGAGGGGTCCCAGGAGAGCCAGGAGCAGGAGCTGCTGCTCGGGCTGGTTTCGACTCTGCAGGGACAGGGCTGGGGACAGGACCTGGCAGCGCTTTGGGGACCACAGCACCCGGGCTGGGATTGACACAGGCTCCCCAGGGATTTGGGGATGGGGACAGGAGGGGGGTCATCCCTCAGCATATCAAACACCGAGATGAGGCACTGGATAAATGCCACATCACACTCCCCAGGTTGCTTTTCATGCCATCCCACCACCACCCCCCAGCCGAGACCTTCGGCTGCCCCATTGGGCACTGCTGGCTCCTTCCCACCATTGCTCCCCCCAGTCTGCCCGGGACAGGGGAATTATGATTTTGGGAGGCCCCAGCATGGTGATGATGCTTTCTGGGGAACTTGTAGCCCCCAAACTGGAGAGCAGGAATGTCTCACAGCTTCCCAGGGCCAGGGCTGGCTCAGCCACCAGCTCTTTCTCCAGCTGCCGCTGCTGCTGGGGCTGGGAATACAATAAAGAACAGTGTAATATATGGAAATGAATCCCCAGACTCATCCCGTGTCTGTGTTGCATGATTGGTTTCTATTCAATTACCACTGTGCAAACAGGCTGGCAGAGCCTGGTGGGTTTGTGTGTTCTGAGGAGCAGGAGGCTCCTCACAGGCTGCTCTCCGACGTGTGATTGTGGAGAGCCCCTCGTGCCATCATCCTCCCGCTCCCTCCTTCACCGCCTGGGATGATTCAGCTTCAAGCCTCTCATTTTGTTTAAGGGATTGTTTAATATTTAAATGCTTGTCACTAGAGCTGGATGCTCTGAATGCTGTTGGTGGGGTCTCCCAGCTCCCATCACACCAACGGAGCCGTGCGTGGGCATCGATGGGACATGGCTCCAGCCCTGCCTGGCCCCACCACGGCAGCGAAAGCCACACTCTTAATTACTGGCAGCTCATTTTCAATTCTGTTTCTTCTCTTACTTCGTCTTTTAATCCTAATTACAAATAGTTTTAGATGTGGGTGTGAGGAGCAGAGGAGCTAATCCGATGTGATGGTGCAGTCGTCTCTGCTGCCGCTCCTGGGCTGTGGTTTGTGCTGGGACTGGCTCTGGAGATCGAATCCTCCCTCCACTGCTGTCTGGGGGTGAACAGGGTGTCAGTTTGTCCGTGACTGAGAAGGGACCATGTTCACAAGTGCTCCCCTGGTCTCCTGTGAGCTGCCCATCACTGCTGGATGAGGGGTAATAGCTTTAAACTGGAAGAGGGGAGGTTTAGAGTAGGTTAAAGAGGAAATTCTTCACTCTGAGGGTGGTGAGACACTGGCACAGGCTGCCCAGGGGGGTTGTGGATGCTCCATCCCTGGAGGTGTTCAAGGCCAGGTTGGATGGGGCTTGGAGCAACCTGGTCTAGTGGGAGGTGTCCCTGCCATTGGCTCTGCCCATGCCCAGCAGCTCCCGCTGCCTGTGCTCCTGCCCCACTCCTCATCCAGAGGGGCTCTGCCAGGAGCTGTGCCATGAACCCGCTGGGAAGAGCTCTCCAGGCTGAGGCTCGGGGCTCGTTCCTGCCACCAGTGACAGCCTCGGGGTGACAGAGTTCCTCCAATTTCAGCAGAGCCCCTTCCTGCGGGAGCTGGTGAAAGAGCCCCCACCTAATGGGTGCTATTGCTGGCGCTGCGGCCGGTGCTGGTGTTTTACAGCACCAGGGCTGTGCTTCCTATTGATTTCATAGCTTGCTAATGGTCTTTTTCATAGAATAAGAGGCTTTTGTGGGAAGAACTTAATCCAGTCCTATCATGGGGTGAAATTGCACAGCTTACTGCTTAGACTTCCAGGACGTGATCTGCTTTAATAGCAGAAGGAATTTTATCTAATACATTTAATGCTCCAATATTTTTATGGCATGATGGGTCCTAATTGAGCTGCATTTCTGTACCGGGAGCTCAGGAAGCCGGGGCTCTGCTGGGGAGGTGTGGAAGCTGTTGTGGTGGTTGGTGGCTCGTGGGGACCTTTGTGGTGTGACCGTCACCTTCACCAGCCGCTGTGCTGAGCCCTGGCACTGCCACGGGCACAGTTTTAAGGTGATGCTCCCAGTGTGGTGAGGCTGATGCTGAGGATGGTGGAGCTGTGCAGAGCAACCTGGTCTAGCAGAACATGCTTGAAGCAGGCACAACATGCCCAGGGCAGGCAGGACACGCTGATGTGGAGATGCAGGACATGCTCGTGCTTGCCTGTGGTGCAGGACATGCCCACCCCACTGCACAGGTTGGCATGTGCCAGCCCAGACCTATTTCAGCCACATTTGGAGCAGCTGAACCCATCCCCAGGCTGGCTGTAGCCAAGAGCAGGGCTCTGGCACAACATGGAGGGGATGGGCTGGATGGGCTGTGGAATTCAATGTGCAGGGGGTACCTAAATGGATTGTGATGTCTGGGATGAAAGGTTAGGAAATTTCTCTGTGTATCTTATGTAAATGAGGACTAATGAGGTTTTCATGATTACCTTTAATTAGCTTTTCCACAAGTAGTGGTGATGCACATGGTGTGAGCCCGGACAGGGTGACACACGCAGATGCACACGCAGAGGAGCACCTTCATTAAAACTGTTTTTAACAATGAATCTGCAATATGCAAATTACCCATTAAATGCTCAAGAAGGAGATTTTAGGAGGGGAAGAAAGGCAGAAGCACAGCACCAGCTCTGCAGCCCTCCAGGGCTGTGGTGTGCCAGGGTGGCGGCCTGTGCAGTGGCATCATTGCTGTCCTGGCCACCCAGGTGTGACAAGAATCATCATTTCTTGTCGTTGCAGAGAGAAGCTGGGAAATGAGGATGATGAGGATGAAGGGAAATGTCCCAAGATGAGATGGGTGAGCAGCTGTGGTAGGTGCTGGGTGTTACCACAGGGTCCTGTGGCAGCCTGGCCCTGAGACCTGCACAAAGGAGAAATGGATTTAAACTAGAGTTAGAAGCAGGTCCCCTTTTGATCCTGAAAAGCTGGAAGATGGTGTCGGGTGGGAGGAGAAGGCGTTGTAGCTGGAGACAGCAGAGTGAGTGAGGGAAATGGCTTGGACACCTCTGTCCAATTAGCCTGACGTTAATTCTGGGCAAATGGGTGGAAAAACTGATGCAAGATTCAATTAATGGGAGAATTAGAGGCTGGGAATATAAATTCATGCCTGTCAGTGTGGTTGAAAAGAAGTAGGTCCTGTCAAAGCGACCTGATTTCGGTCTCTGATGAGACTGTGAGTTGGGTGGTGGCACAGAAATAACAGGCTCAGGACAGCGTTTCACTGAGTGATGCCCTGGCTGAAGAGGTGGTGGAGAGGGGATTAGAGGATGAGGCTGAAGGACGAGGAGGGAACGTTGCTGCTGCTGCTGCCATTTGGCAGCTGGGCAATGCATTTGACAGCTGGCTGTCCCTGTGTCCCTCCTGGGGTCCCTCCCTTTGACTTGCTGCCCTGTGCCCGGGCGCTGGCAGGTGCTGCCCAGTTTTAGTGGCTGGAGGACGCTGCCAGTGCCACACTCCCAGGAAGATGCCAGGCAGCCGGGCTGGCTTTGCCACTGCCGCTAACTTTTCCAATTTCCCCCTGGAAATTGTTTCTGACAATATTTTAATTTCATTTGGGCTGAGCAGGCGGAGCGGAGGCAGCGCATCCTGAGCAGATCATTTGTCTCCGGATCTCGGCAGGGGCCCAGCGTGTGTGATGGTGCCACGGCTCCATACTGGTGGAGCTGGGAGGCAGGAGGGGCAGGGGATGCTGCAGGCAGCATGGCACAGATAGGGACCCATCATCCTTCCCCCTGGCGAGGCTGGAGCCCAGCTCCGCAAAGCCCCACGTGGCAGAAGATGCCAGCAGGCTGGTGGTTCGTGTGGCACAGCAGAACCAGAGAGCCCCTTGATGCCCCCTCCGATTTGCCACGTGTCTGCAGGTGCCATTTCTGCTGGTGAGGGACATTCATCAGGGGGAGAGGGGAGAGGCCTTAACCAGATGGCAGGGCTAATAAATTGCTCAGGAAAGGCGAACTAGAACATGCAGCCCGCGTCTCCTCCGCGTATCTGCTGCAAAGTGCCAAAAGGAATCTGTCTCAGGAATTATTTCAGAGAGGGTAATTTCTGTTTCTCAGTTGCTGTCATACATTAGAAATATCTGAAATGCCTCCAGTTGGTTACCAGTGGTGAGGAGCAGCCAGGGGCTGCCATGGATGAGAAGCACTAAAAGAAAATAAATTAGCCTCTTGCACTCAGCCCTTCCCTCAGCTGCTGAACCACAAGTGACGAGCGGCTGTTGCTTAAGTAACGACCAGAATAATGAGGAGAACAAGATCCACAAGGGAATATTAACTCGGAGAAACAACATTTTCTCCCCCATTTGAAGTTTGCCCCCGCAGCCCCTGTCCTGGCACGGAGGAGAGCCTTGTCCTGCTGGAGCTGGGTGCTGGGAGGGAGGGATGCTGGGGGTGCTGGTGCATCCCCACGGCTGTCCCGCAGCATCCTCTACCCCGATGCTCTTCTCTTCTTTCCCCTCATCAGGGGCCAGGTTGGGCTGTGCAGCTGAACCACATGTTTTGAAGCAGGCTGGCCTGCATTAATTCCAGCAGGTAGCTGGAGCAGGAGCTCATTAATGGCCATGCCTGAGCCCTGGCATCCAGGCGATAGGGGATAACGAGCAGCCACGGGTGCTGAGGGGCTGCAGCAGAGCCCGTGAACAAGGAAAACCATTGTGGGCACCTCGGCGCAAACACGGGGATGAGGAGCAGCCAACACGGATCTGCCACCATCTCACCCAGTCTGATTTCCCTCTAGGACAGGGACCGCTCTGGCCGGGTGCGGGTGATGGAGCATCCTGGTGGGACCTGCTCCTGGATGACCCCCCCTGTCCTCCTGGCCGGGCAGCTCCTGGCAGCATCTCCATGGCCAGCTGCAGCCACAGGAGCCATGGCATTGAAATGCTTGTGTTGCCCTGGCAGAGGCAGCCCTGGGACACCAACAGGCGACGCTTTGCTGGGAAAAAGAAAGTGATAATACTCTCCATCAAAATTATTATAGTGCTGTCCCTCCGAGCCAGCCGTCTGAGGCAGGATTTCTTGTTCACCTTTTTTTCCTAACACGGGGAGTGTTACTGGCACTTAGCACAGCTCCTTGGCACCGAGCCACCCCTTGTGCCAGGCTGTGCCACTGGCACTGCTGGGATGCTGCTCCCAGACCGGGGCCGGCGTCAGCCCCAGGAACGCTCCCGCTCCGCTCCCTTCTGCAGCTGAACGAGCTTGTCAAGTGACATTTTCTGTCTGGTTGGAAATGGATTTCCGAGCTCCGAGCTCACATGTAAACATTTTTAGTGGTCCCCAGCCAAGGCGGGAACAGCGCAAGCAAACAGCAGCCTGAGCAAACCCGGTCCCTGCAGGGAAATCACCGGCCACAGAAGGAAACAAAATGCGTGATGGCTTCAAAAGACATCCATTAAACTGTGTGCTGGAGTGATTCATGGCGCTGGTAGTTAGACTTTAATTAGATCTTAATCACATAATTTTATCTTTGTTTTTGAAATTAGAGCTTAATGACTGTATTGCTCTCATAACAGCGCCGTGACTAAACACAGCAATATCACATGGCAGCGCTGCAGCGGGCAGAGATGGGACGGAGATTATCTGCTGGTCTCGGATCATTATTTCTTAAATAAAGAAATGTATTTAAATATACAAATCCAGCAGGTCCTGCCAGCACTCGGGGAAGGTGGGAGAGGACAGGAGCTGTGTAAAGAGGAGGGGTACAGGCCAAAGCTGCTGTGTCCCAAGACCAGCAATGTCCTTTCCCGTGCGGATGGGCACCTCTGCCCTCTCCCTCCTGGGGATCCCTCCTCATCCCCTGCACCTTCTGCTCCCCACCTTGCCAGGCTGTGGCTCTCCAGCAATGAACAATTAACAAGCAAACGAAGCTGCCCAAAGCAGGGACTGGCCACAGCTCACCAGATTCTCCCCACAGGGTCCAGGACTGGATGGCTGCAGGGGGACTGGGCACATGGGTCACCCTTGGCTGGGCTGCAGAGGGTAATAATAAACTCTCTGCCTCGCATCCTGCTCTTTATTTTATTTCAGTTGAGTCACGTGAAGTTGATTCAAGTTTGCCACTCATCTGGCAGGACCAGGACAACGCTGCTGAGCCACAGCCCAGCTTTGTGGGATGCAGAGCCCTGGCACTGGGGCTGTCCCATGGAGCAGAATTCACCCCGTGCCTGGCCCAGGGGCTGTGTCCTGCAGTGCATCCCTCACAGCAATGCCTGGCCGAGGAATCAGCAGCTTCACTTGGGTCTCAGCTGCTTTTTTCCTTTCCGAGCTTGTTGAGCTCTGCCTGGACCCTCTCCAGGGCTTGCCCTTGACCTGCTGCTCAGAGTGATGAAGCAGCAGCTTCGTGTCCATGGCCGTGGTGCTGCTGTGGTGGCATCTCCCTGGAGCTGAGCAGCTCTGCTGTCCTTGAGCCCTGTCCTGCCCTTGCTGCAGATGCCGTGGCCCCTTCCCACCTTCCCTTTCCTGCTTATTATGCCGCAGGAGCCACTTGAACTCATTACTGTGGCAGATTAAAGGTCCCCAGGTAATAAGGCGTATTCAGATAATTACTAACAGATCTTCTAATAGGAATGAACTCAGTTGAATCCATTCAGTCGCTGGGTAAATATTTATACCTAAGCTGTCCTTATCGCCAGCCACCGGCGCGGGTGGGAGATGGGGCTGCTGTGCCCAGGGACCTGCTCTGACCCTGCCACGCCAGCGTGGACTGACCTCATGCTGCGGCTCAGGACTGGCCATGGATCCAGTGCCACGCTGCCTGAGCCCCAAACCAGCTTCTCTGTCCCTCCTGGGAGCTTCTCTCCTTGCCCACCACTGCCTGTCCTGCTGCCAGCCCCTGCCAGATGAGCCGGGAGGGATCCCGTGGCCACGCAGGGCTCTGTGACGGTGGCAGCAGCGCTGCCCATGTGCCCTGATGAGACGTGCCCTGCCCCAGGGTGCCTGGCACTGTCTCGGCCAGTGCCGTGCCCATGGGAGCTGCCGCAGGAGCCAGTGTTCCCTCTGGGATGTGAGGAACATCTTCCTCAGCCGTGCAGGGCACCCACCCCATGTGTGGCAGCTGGCACCCCGTGGGCCCTGCCAATGCCAGCAATGTCACCCCCCACCCTGTGCCCTGAGCCCTGGCTGCAGAGGAGGCACCCTAATTGGACCAGCTGGCTAATTAGCTGTCAGGTAATGAATTATGCAGAGCTGCCTGGGCTTCAGAGCAGCACCGATAGCATCAGCTCCTCTCATTTCTACATGCTCTTGGTCGCTGGAGCGCTGAGCAGAGCTTGTAGGAGAGCTTGGAAAACTTTCAAAGCAAATTAAACGTGTTAATCAGCTGTGTGCAGTGGCAGGGCACCGCAGAGCGGGCAGGCTGGCACCTGTGGCTCAGCTGGCAGCCCCAGGGACAGCCAGCAGCTCCTCCTTGGCACAGCTTGTGCCCCCTTTGTGCTGCAGACGGGCAGGGGATGGCCGTGGGGATAGCCATGGGGAGTTGGTGCCCGTGGGCAGCCCTCTGCCCTGCTCTGAGTGCCCGTGGGCAGCCCCCTGGACTGCTCTGGGTGCCCATGAGGCTGGCAGGAGGAAAATAGATTCGGGGGTTGGAGGCTGGAGGGTTCCTGGAGGGAAGAGGAGGATGGGCAGTGGGCACAGCTCCCAGGGCAGCCCACACCTGGGGTCAGGATCTCCTCGTCAGGAGAACGATAAATAATAATTAATAATAACGGTGAATAACTAACCAAGATGCTAAGTCAAAGTTAACATCTCTGACCATGGAATGCTGGGATGATCCCACCCATGAGGGGACGTTTGGGGCTGTTTTAGGGAGAAGAGGCTGCCGGGCAGGAGTGGTGCCAGGGCAGGGCACTTGCCAGGGGTGTAGAGGGGCCCTGGGAAGGTTTCCCTTGACTCAGGACGTCTCTAGAGCTCTTCAGCCCGACAGGATCAGGGACCACTTAAGTCACATTCATTATGTTTAAGTATTTACGAGCAGATAAATATTAAACAGCTGCTCTCTGGGGTTCAAGCCTGAGTGAACTGATCAAAACACGGTGCACGCAATGCCCATGGTGGGACCTGCTGCACCAGGGGTGGGTGTCTGCACCCTACAGAGTCTCCTGGCACCTCCTGGCATAGCCAGTGCCCTGTGCCCATGCTACCGGCTTTGCTGGTGGGACATGAATCCCGAGGGTCATCCCAGCAGCCTGCCATGGGGTGCCCAACCTGGGGGCATCGCCGTGTCCCTATGCTCAGCTCCAGTTCCAGCATCACCAAACCAGTGCTGCTCCAGGTCCTCGCCAATCCCCACCCTGCCTCTTTGGAATGCAGGTTGTCTCCTCCCAGGCTTTTTAAGCTGCGTTTTAAGAGCTCCTAATGTGATAAGCATTTTCAGTGCAGCCCTTCCTGAGCCCTCATTTGCTTACCCTTTGGAAATCTAATACTTGATTTAAGCACATTTCTGCTCCCTCCATTTGTAAGGACAAATGTAAAGTAATTGTTTGATATTGCAGCGGTTTCCTCAGGCTCCAGCTCTAATTTCCCACTAATACAGTATTGTCAGGGGGATCAATCTAACTCGGCACCTTCTGCCTCCTTGGAGTGGATTGGAAATGGCTTTTCTACTGCGAGGCTGGGATTTGTGAGCCTCACTGTGCATGTTTTCCTCCTTTAAAGGAAAAATCATACAAGAAAATATCCCATCTTCCTGCAGACGGCCGTTAATCCCCTGCTCTCCCTCCGCCCGCCCACGGCTGGCTCTGGGTCCCCTCGCTCCCCACGGCTCCTGTGGCTGCTGCTGGATGAGGCTGGAAGAGATGCAGAGAGAGCTCTATTAGATCTCCATTAATTACCTCCAATTTTTTCCTATTAGAGCTTGCTGGACGGTAATCACTTCCAGTAAAGCCTCTTAAATGGGTCTATGGTTGTGTTGCATCCCAAAGCATTCCCCAGCCCCGTGCCAGAGGACAGAGGGTGTCTGGGGACATGGCTCCCTGCAGGGACCTCTGTCCTGGTCCTGCCAGGACACATGGACAAATCCCCAGGGCTGGGAATCGTTCTTGCTGTGCCCAGCTCCGCACTGGCAGTGGGCAGAGGGGTCCTGGGAAGGGGGTTTCATGCCCGTCCTGCCCTCACACTGTGCTGGCAAACCCCTGGGCTGCTCCTTGCACCAAGAGCAGCCTGGGCAGCACAGGGGAGAGGCTGGAAGCTCGGGCTCAGATTTAGATGCTTGTGGTAAATTGCAACCTTTGACAGAAATGCTTGAGATTTACTACAAAAATCAATAGATGATTCAAACAGCCCAGCACCCGGAAAGGCAAATAACAGCTCTCCAACAAGAGCCCTTATTGATATTCATGAGCAGAGGTGCTCATTACAGGGCCTGCTAACAGGCTGAGAGATGGATTGCTGCAGGACGGGATGGGGCTACGTGTGTGCAGCCACAGTGGGCACTCCCACAGCAGGCTGGCATCTCATGCTGTCCCGCTGTGCCCGCACAGTGCTCTTTGGGAGGTCGCTGGCTCCTCCAGATGCTCACGAGGTGCTGAGCTGGACCTGCAGTGGTGCTGTGCCCGCCTCGCTGCACTCAAGGATGCAGCCCATCAATCAAGGATGCTGAGCTGTGCCCTCAGAAAAGCCCTTGCACCAGTGGAAGCCACTTTTATCCATGCCAAGGGCTGAAGAAGGACAGCAGTGCCACCAGAGTACCCGTAACAGCAGGATTCTGTGCTTTATTCACAGGACAAAATATTGGTACAACATTTTCCATAGACTTCTTTGTCAAGCAGATACATCTCACTGTCCTCATGGGTACACACCGCGCTGACGTGACGAAAGGCAAAGTGGAGCGGCCGGAGCTCTGCCCGACCCAGCACCGGGCAGGATCTGGCCCCACGGGGACCCCAGGGGGGTCCGGGAGCACCCGTTTGCTTCGGGATTCAGAGGAGGGATGTGATTTGGAGCAGCCAGTGCATAGACTGAAGGGATGATGTGGTGGTAAAAGCAAATGGGACCCCACGGAGCAAGCCATGGCACTGCTGACCTGCCGGGATGGGCAGTGCCAGCTGGGCGCTCATCCCACAGTGGCTGTGCCAGGACTCTGCGTCTTCCCCCATCTCAGCTTGCTCTGGAGCATCCTGGACTCCTGAGAGCTGGGGAAGCCCCTCGCTTGCCTCTGCTCATGGATTCTGGGCAGGCTGAGCTGGCTGGAGGATCCTGTCTCCAGCCCCCCTGGAAGACTGCAGCCTCCTGTCACCGCAGCTCTGCTCCCGGACACTTATTCCCACCTGAAGTCCTGCCCGACTGTTTCATAGAATTTGATATTATAAGGTCTATAAAAGTCCCGAAGCTGCTCGATCACCTCGGGGTCTATCTGCACGTGAGTCCTGCCCTTGGACTTGCCCAGGCAGCGAGGCAAGCCGCTGCTCTCCGACTTCTTCAGGCAAGGGAAGCCTTTTGTCTTGTTGAAGTAGAAGTGCTTGTCCGTGATAACCCGTTTGATGCCCAGGAAGTCCTGGACTTTGCCCATCTCCCCGGCTGGGTCCGTGATCAGCTTCTCCCCGCTGACAAAGTGGATCTGGGAGAGGGGGAAGTACTGGAGCCAGCTCTCCAGGTGCACGGCGT
Organism: Brachypteracias leptosomus; assembly: GCA_013401335.1. Lineage (NCBI taxonomy): Eukaryota > Metazoa > Chordata > Aves > Coraciiformes > Brachypteraciidae > Brachypteracias > Brachypteracias leptosomus. The sequence continues at coordinate 408,531 of VYZX01011232.1, read as the reverse complement.
ACATCCCGATGCGGATGGCGTTCCAGGAGGTGTCCACCAGCCCCAGGCTGCGGTTGCGGAAGGACAGCCCCTCGAAGGTGGGGATGTCTGGCTTCTTGGAGAGTGTCTGCGTGTAGTCCGAGATGGCCCTGGTGACAGGGTTCCTCACCACCACGATCAGCTTCGTGTCCCGGGACATGTTGAAGATCCGCCGTGGTGCCTCCTTGGTGACGAAGTAGCTGGGGGTCTTCTCCACTGTGATCTGGCTGTCAAGCGTTCGTGGCATCAGGCTCCTGCAAGCAAAGCAGAAGGTGATGGTGAGGAAGGAGCTGGGACAGGCACTGCGAGGTGGTGTCCACAGTGTGGGGCTGGTGGAGTGTCCCCTCCCAGCAGGACAGGGCAGGCAGCCCCTCCTGCGCACACTCGGCTGTTCCTGGCACCAGGAGCTGGGCTGAGAGGCCAGGGAGGGAGCACCAGACCGAGGGAAAACAGAGCATCCCTGCAGCCCAGTTTAGCACTAATTAAATCATTTGCTTTGACATGTGAACATCCAAATCAAATAAAAACTAATGGGATGGAAAGATTTATAAATTGGTCTTGTAGAACTAAACTATCAAATCCATTGCAGCCAGATTCATGGTGCCATGGGTCCCCTGGATGGAGTGGGCAGGGAGCACTGGCAGCCAGGACAAGGCCAGCACCCACAGGCACTGACTGGCACCAGCACCCATGGGAAGTGCCCCCAGGAGTGGGTTTTTTTAAAACGGAGCCCATATATTTAACGGGAGGTCCCCACGTGTGCCCAGCACCAAAGAAGAGCAGCTGGAAAAGATGCATGGGGAGGTGCTCGAGAGGTGCCCAGCAGTCTGTGCCAGGCTACAGGGATGATTGTTGGAGCCCTGCGTGCTGGCACAGGCTGTGGTCCCCAGAGCTGCCCATGGGTGAGGGGATGGGGCTCCCTGTCCTGGGCAGCACGGTGCCCAGCCCACACACCCTCACCAGATCCTGACCAGAAAGAGAACAAACTAATTACTTAGCATAAATTAACAGGGCCGGTTTACAGAAGTACCTGAGCATGGACGTGGCTTAATTGGCCTTTCCCACTGCTCCATGTCAAACCCCATAAATCCCGATTACGATTCCCGTTGTTTAATGACTGTCGGGAAATGCTAATTTAGCAGCAGGCACCACGGCTCTACCTCTGCATCACAAACAAGTTTCATCATAAATCAGCACGGGACAGCTTTATAAGTGATTCACTATTACAATATACCGGTGGAAAATCATAAAACTGCTGTTTCATTAATGGCTCATCTTCAGGCTTGTTAGACTTTCATTACATGAGCTATTAGGTCCATGTATTCAAAAAAAAAAAATTACAGGTTCTAATCCATTATGAAAAACACAAAATCCCTCCATAGTAAATTACTGAAAAGAGACAAGAGTTGTTGGTTTTTTTTTTAAATGGACTCCCAGCGTTTGCTGCTCCTGAACAACAGAGACTGCTGAGACAACAAAACACAACCCGAATAGATAAATAAATCACCAGTGGAACCGTGCAAGGGGGAGAAATGTCATCCAGGCATTCATCTGCACGTTAACGGCGGGATCCCCGGGGCTGCGGGAGCAGGGAAATGCATTGCAAACTTAATTACAGCTGACTTTAAAATGATATTTTTGGACCTGTGCATTCACAGAGTTATTTGCATACAAATAGCATGTCACATAGCTTTAAGCCCAAGGCTGGCAGGGTGAGGTGTGAAGGCTCTGGGTACCCAGCCTGCAGTGCCACGTGGCTGCTTCCCTCGGCCCCAGCTGCTGCCAGTGCTCTCCCCATTGGCACGGTCAGGCAGAAGAAACACCGAGGCTTTTCCCACCCAGCAGTGTGCACAAGCCATCTGCACCACATCCCGGTGATGGGAATCCACACCGTATCCCAGTGATGGGAATCCACACCGTATCCTGGTGATGGGAATCCACACCGTATCCCAGTGATGGGAATCCGCACCACATCCCGGTGATGGGAATCCACACCGTATCCTGGTGATGGGAATCCACAGTGCAGCAGGATGGAGAAGGTCAAAACCACTGATGCTGAGCGACATCAGGGCAGCTCTGCACAGGAATTGGCAGGGATGGAGCAGAGCAGAGTCCACTCTAGGCTTGAGCAATGCCGTGGGCTGGAGAGCAGAGCCTGGCCCTGCCCTGTGCCCAGCTCCTTCTGACTGTCCGGGAGGGAAAACCACACGGGAGGATCACAAACGTGTTAATTCTTAAAGCCCTTCAGTGCCATTTGATGTGGGCACCACAGTCCTGCAGAGTGAGAGGTTGTGTTTGCTCACGTTGTACATCAGATACATCCACTCACGGGCACAGCCCCAGCAGATCCGCTGTGCCCTGACATCACCAAGCCAGTGTCACTGTCCCAAGGTGCCCAGAAGCTGGCATGTCCCTGGGCAGCCATGGCCCCATGGCCATGGGGCAGCAGTGCAGAGCCTGGCCCTGGCAGTGCCCATGTGAAGGCAGCGCCTCGCCCTGAAGGAGTTAACTTCTCACCAGCACCTTTCCTACACCTGAATTATTAATTTTCTTATAATCTGCCTTTGGGCACCCTGCGGCCCCTACAACACTCCCACATTAAAGAAACATGTGCTCCCTCGCTGGCTGCGCTGCTTTGATGTCGAACATGCGTGAAACACTCTCCCAGGGAGGAACTGGTACGAAAATTCATCAGACGATTGAGATATTGCAGATAAGCAGGGGTGGGGAGCGTGCCCGTCCCATTATCCTGTTACAGCATCGGCCTCTCCATCCAGCTCGTGTTCCAAGCACTTGCCTGCTGCATCTCCCTGGACGTGGCAGGCACATCCCAGCTCTCCTCGGAGGCCAGAGACCGATGTGTGTAATCCTGGGCTCCATCCGCATAAAACCAAGCTGTTCATTTGGCAGAACACCCCAAGTGCTGTCTCTCCTGAGCAGGGCTCTGCTCTTTGCTTTCCCTCTCCAGCTGACGTCACAGGCTCGGCGGCTGCATCCCGGGATGCTGCCCATGCACGGGCAGGGAGAGGGTGGTTGGGAGCCCAAATCCTTGGCACAGACGAGCACCCGCTTGCTGCCCTCCTGGCAAGGGTGCTGGGGCAGTGGTGAGGGTGCCTGGTGCCCAGCGCTGGAGCTGTGGATGGCATCAGAGATGAAAGCTCCAGCAAAGCTACACGGAGGTTTAACCAAAACTAGGTCACGCACGCGAGAAACTGAGGTGTGAGGAAGATAAAAAGCTCTCCAAGGCTGAGGGATATCACAGCAGGTGTCTGGGACACAGGGACACCCCAGCTGAGAGATGCACGGCTGGTGATTTGCAGTGAGAGACCCTGTGAGGGGTATGTGGGGCATAGAGGAATGCCCGTGTCCCCCCACATCACTGCTGTGTCCTGGGATCAGGGCTGGTCCTGGCAGCAGGACCCTGCAATGCCAAGCAGGACCATAGCCCAGGCAGCCACTGGTCCATCCCCGTGTCCCTGTTGCCACCACCCTGTGCTACAGCAGCCTCAGATTTAATGATGGATGGTCTGCCTTTAATAAATGTTTATGTTCAAAGAATTTACACCAGCGCTCACATCCAGCTAATGAGGGACATTTCAATGCATAAAAGCAGTGTGAACATAGTAATTAACTTTGTTGCTGATTCATTTTTAATCATTTAAACACTCCAGAGATTCACAGTGTCCTTTAAGTCAACAAGTCTTTTCCAAAGGGCACACTGATGATGCCCTTCATGCACAAGAGTCGACGTATAACCACCATCATCTCAAATAACCATCCAGTACAGACTGAGGGTCCCACAAAGCCCAAGGCCACGAGGTCGGGACAGAAAGCCTGCAGTGAGCACACACACCCAGCCATGCCTCATAAAGAAAGGCTGGGGTCTCACCAGCTCCCATTTCCAAGGCAACTCCTTCCACAGGTGAAACTTTGTGCATCCATCCCAGCCACAACCCCAGCCCCGGCTGCCACCAGGGCACACACCACATGGCAGACGTCACAGACACCACCCCGATGGACACCCCAGGTCACCAGGGACCAGCATCCTTCACCTGCCAGCTTCATGAAGCACCTACATCCATGGCCATGCCATCCACGAGCTGGATTTCATGCTACCCAAGTGAAAGTTAGAACAAATTGCAGCGTTTACAAACGAGGTCATGGAAGACAGAGCAAGAACACGCATCATTAATACCGAAGGCTTGGCACCCCGCATGGATTTACCTCCCTGCACTTCTCCAAGAGCCTTGGCAGGGTAAGTCCTCCCAGGCTCTGCAGCACCTGGGCCCACCCAGAGGAGGGCAGAGTGGGCAGAGCTGCTGCCAGCAGGCAGGCACAGGCAGGGCAGTGCCCAGGGAACACGGTGCTCCATGGCAGCTCCTCACACCCAACTCTCCTGAAGGCTTCGTACCAATTCCTCAGCCAGGGCACTCTCTGAAGTCAAGGAAATTTCAAAGCATCCTTGAAGCTTGCTGCCTTCCTCTCTTCTTACTAATTAACTTTAGCAAAATGCACTGTCAGTCAAGCCTACAAAACACTCTGCTCGTCAGGCAAAGCCTAATGGGCTCCTATTTGTGTGCGAGCCAACCTGGCCATTAGCAGAGAGCAATTAGCAAGGCGAGTGCAGGAGCCGGCTTTGCACACTCCCTCCTCTCCCTCCCGAAGGCACAGGGACAGGGGATGGCACAGGGACAGGGGGAGGCACAGGGATGCTCCCTGGCTGCAGGGTTCACTCCCCCGGGCAGCTGCAGTGCCAGGAGCACCCCAAAACAAAGACAATGTGGGTGCCCCAGAAACCTGTCGCACTGGCACATGGTGAAGCCTGGACTTGGCCCAAGTGCTGCCCCTGGGATGGGATTCAGGCAGGTGGATCCAGGCAGGAGCCAGCCAGGGCTCTTCCCAGCTCCATCATCTGCCTCCTGGCTCGGATCCTGCAGACAGGGATGCAGCGGAGCTGCCAGAGCTGCTGGGAACAGCCTCTCTCTGTGAAGCATCTGACAGGGTTACTCAGGAATCCCAGGGAGGAAAACTGCACCCCGCGATGCTGTAATTAGAGTCTCTGCTCAAAGTTAACTGCACATTAAACGACTCTTCCCTGTGTTCTGGAAAATATTGAAGGTTATTGGCACACGCTACCTGCAACAGGAAAAAAGCTCTGTATCGAACATTCAGCCCAGGATTGGTACTGAATCGATACTCCCCAGCATCTGGCTGGTTGGTTTCGGTTGTCTTAAAACAGATCTTGCTAAAAATACCTTTCCTGTAGTGTATCTGTAGCTAATGAGGTGGACGGGAGAGGCTGATGGGAACTGGACACAGCACTGGTGTTTGGGGCTGAAGCTGGCAAGCGGGCAGCTCCGGGGTGATGCTCTGGTCTGGGGGAGAGCAGAAGGGGTTCAGCTGGCGTGAGATACCCAGGGAGCCAAGGTTGCTCTGGGCGATGGCAGCAGGCACCAGGAGAACAGCAGCTGTGAGCAAGCGTGACATTTGGAGCCAGCAAGGACAGGCGATCAGGAGATGTCCCCTCCCGCTGGTTCTGCCACCTCCACGTCAGACCAACTCCGGGGCAAGGAAAATGTGGAAAAACAGGAACTGATGTTTTCAGAACATCAGAGGAGCTTGGCCCTCATGCTGCTCTCAAGACCTGCTTGGTCCCTCTGCTCAGCTCCCCACTGGGGCACAAAATGGGGCAGATGGAGCTGGACCAGGCACTCAGCTGTCACAGCAGCCAGGGGCTCCTGCCAGTGAAGTCGGTGTCATGATGAGGAAAGCCTTTGCCTTTCCGAGGGGTCTGTGCTCCTCCAAGCTCCCTGCAGAGACCCCACCACACCACAGTGCTCCCCAAGCACTGGGGCATCACCTTTGCCCCCCCAGGTCCCAGCAGGGCAGCCCTAACGCATCCATGGCCTTGGCTCTGCCCTCCCCCGGGCACGGCTGTTGGCAGGACCCTGCTCTGCTGCTCTCGGTCTCTTGGCAGAGTGACAGCAGCTCCTCACGCTGCGGGTCAGACCTGCTCCACGTTTAATTGCTCCACTTGCAAGGAGGAAAATCAATTCCACATTTTATACATTATCAGCCTCTGTGCTTAAGTTTTGGCACATTTGCGAGGTTAAAAAAAAAAAAGAAAGTAATAAAACTGGGGAAGTGTCATTTAATTGTTTTAGCTGAAGGGATTTGGAGGCTCGGCTGTTCCGATGTGCTCTCTCCATCGATCCAGACACAAACCAGGCCCTGGGCAGCACGATGCTCACCCAGCCACGCTCCCATCGCTGCCCCTGCCTCGCTTGGCAGCTGCCTGTCACCTCTGCCACTCACTGTCACAGGCTGCGTCCCTCCCAGTCACAGGTGAGTCCCTTCCCATGCAGGATCTCAGGCTGAAGCACAGCTCAGGGCAGCAGGTCTGAGCTCAGGACTCTGCTGCAGCCCCTCAGTGCCCAAGTGTGTGCGGAAGGGGACATGGCTCCTGGACCAGCACCACACTGGGTGCCCACAGGTGTCCCAGGAGGGGTCTGTCCCGAGGTGCAGCCTCTTCCCTTCATTCGGACGGGCACTTGCAAGTGCTACCCTTATTGGGCTCTGTGTCCCCAGCCCTCCTGCAAGGAGCCACCAGCAGATGAGGCCACAGAAGCTGTGACCTGATCCCCACAGTACTTGCTGTGAGCACCCCTGAGCTCTTCCAAAAAAGCCTTTACTGAAATTAAAATCCCACCATCTCCTGCTGGTAACACGCTCGCTGTTCTCTGCAAATTCTGAGAGATCTCAGACAGATCTGCATTCGTCCAAGTTCAGAGACACGACAGTGGAGGACAGGGACCAACCTTCTCCCAGAGGCAGAGATAAACCCGATGGCAGAAGGGTGCTGAGGCCCCCCGAGCCGGGCTGCAGGGTGCTGCCCGTTGGCCAACCATTCACTCGTGTTTTGAGGACCCTTCATTTCAGGACGCGTTTCCTCTGACGGGACGGGAAACCTGTTATCGTCCCGGTCCCGGAGCCTGCTCCCGGCAGGGCTGCGGCTCCAGCAGCCGCGTTCCTCCGCCCGGGAGGAACCGAGCAGGGACACGGCTGCCCTGCCCGGAGCCTGCCCGGCCCCGCGGGGCACTACAGGAGGAGGAGGAGGAGGAGGGAAAATTCCCCGAGTGCGGCCGGGCGAGACTCTGCCGGTAGCACCGGAGCTCCCGCCCCGCCAATGCGGGGTGCCCGGTCGGGGCGGCAGGTGCCCGGTCGGGAGATGAGGTGCCCGGTCGGGGACGGAGGTGCCCTCACCTGTACCACTCGAGCCCGCGGTCGTAGTTCCTGTCGAAGAAGTGGGGCTCGGTGCCCAGGGCGCGCACGTCGGGGTGCACCCGGATGAACTCCAGCACGGCGCGGGTGCCGCCCTTCTTGACGCCCACCACGATGGCTTGCGGCAGGCGCTTGATGCCGGGGCGGGAGGGCCCCGGGGGGCTGCCGGGCGGCGGAGCGGGGGGGTCCCGTG